>JPYR01000152.1:122646-135234 GCA_000775305.1 Belgica antarctica
CAACTTCGTCTTGTTTTTTTTCGTTCGGATGTAGATGTAATCTTCTTCATCCAACTCATGAGACCCCACGGCGTCTAAGCTCTGCTCGAATCGCTTGTAAAACATCAAATCGACGTTGAACTTTGCTTTGGGCGTGGTGAATTCTTCGAATTGAATCTTTTTCTTTGGATCAGTGCTGTTCTTTCGCGAACCGGCGCCCTTGGGAAGCTTCTTGTCGAGCGGCGATGGCAAAAGATGGCGGTTTTCGAGATCAGCGGCGTAAACCTTGGGAAGTTTCTTGTACTTCTTCTTGCCCTCGCTGGACGAGCTGTTTCCGACAAAAGAGAAACAGCCGGCAGACACGGAGTGCTCTGAGTTTTCAGAATCGTAGTCATGACTCTCATTCGACTGCTCGTGAGAAGTGATCGACGTGGTGCTGACCTTGCGGCGCACTTGACCGTTGTCTCCAACCTTCATTAGGTCCCGTTCGTAGTAAATCGAGTGGTAGTTGGTGTTAGTGTAATGATGGGCATTGTCGGAGTCGACGACAACCATGGAGCTGTCGCAATGGTCGACGCTGTTACCTAGGATATTGTCAGTGGACGTTGATGTCGATGAGCGCGATTTGTTATCTAAATTAGGTGCGGATTTGACTAAATTGTTTAATCGTTCGGCCGGTCGCAGGGCTGGCAAGAAACCTCGCTCGCGCTGGTGCGTCATCGACGATGGTCCCCACGTTTTGCCTTTCATGGTGGTCGATGATGCGTCGTCGTCGGTTGGAACTTTAGAAATGTTTCAAATCAATTAAAAAATTCACAATTTAAAATCCTAACTTTGGCTTCTGTTTTGGAACATTGGACGCGACCTGACTTTTCTGGGGCAGTTGAGCTTGGAAGATCAAAAAAAAACTCATCATGCAATGGACACGATAAAATGAACTTCTAAGAAAAATATTTGCAAGCTACATGAAAAACGTTCGAACAAGTCGTCAAAGTGAGGGAAAACAAAATCAAAATTGACAGACAAAAAAACTTTCAGGATTTTTGAATCAAAAGTCGAAACTAAACAAAAGTCAAGATCTACGAAGGGAACTCTAAGGCTGTCACTACTCACGTGCGATGGCTCGTAGTCGCGGCTTGATCGCTGGTGATCCTGGCGGCGTTTCTGCTTGCAGGTTTGCCTCGTCAGTGCTGCCGGTGTGCATGACTGTGATTTTGTGTTTGAAGTCCAGTGGGAACGATATCTGGCCAGGTGCTTTCTTTAAAAGCTGTGGATAAGTCAGTGATCAGAGAAAGTTGTTGAAAGAACTTAAATTCACATTCTTACCTTTAACTTTGACGTTCCAATTTTACCCCTTCGCTTCAACGGCGTCGGTGCATTGTTCATAATGATCTTCAGCTCACGGCCTAGCAGATCCAACTCCCGATTTTTCAGCTCCTGCGCCAACTTCATGAGATTTTCCTGCTCGCGCTTCTGTTGCTGCTGCATTCGACTGATTTCTTCTTCTTTGCAGCGCAATTCCTGTTACGAAAAACAAAACATTAAAATAATTGCCATGTTTGCACAACGAAATGATCGTCAAGCGATAAAATCTTAAGCAGAGAAATAAAACAGAAAATCTCGTCAAACAAACTCAAAGTAATGGGAAAATGAAAGCGAAACCCAAATGTTCGCCTTACCTCTTCGAAATTTTTAAAAGCCTTTAAAAATTAGCAGATTTTTTGAGAAATTGGGATAAACAGAACAGAATTGAGTCATTTAAGTTGGAGCTAGCGCATAAGGTGCATGTTTCGGTTAAGACTAAATCTAACAGCAAATTGAACTCACCTTTTCTTTCAAGCGCAGCTCGTGAAGAACCTCAGCTATTTCCTTCTTCCAGCAGTCTTGCATGTTGTGGAAAGACTCGTGTGGCGTTTGCATGAAGCCCGAAGCGACAATATCTTCGAGATCCCTCAGGATTGACTTGAACTGCGGCCGTTTGTGTGAGTCGATCTCCCAGCAAGCTAAAATTAAAAGGAAAAGTTTGTTTCCATAGCAGTGATAACGGTCTTAAAGCTTCAAAATGTGAAACGAGCTTCCCAAATCGACAGGAAGTCCGCTTCCGCTATGACTTTTCACTGTCGTGGCCGAAATTTCGCCATCTGACTCACATTTCATAAGGTTTCCCCAAGCTTCAGGGCAGGTTTTTGGAATTGGAAGCGTCAAAGTGTTGATGGCAACGCCGTAGGCAACTGACAGAGAGTCGAAACCTTTGTAAGGAATTTCTCCGGTCAGCAGTTCCCACAGCAGCACTCCGTACGACCAGACATCGGAAGCTCTGAAAATAAAGTTGTCACGAATTTTTCTCAGAAAGTAACCAAAATGTTATCTCACTTTGAATAAGTTCCCGCTTTGATGACTTCTGGAGGCATCCAAGCATATGTGCCCGCGGCTGACATTCTGGTCGTGTTGTACGCTTCTCGTGCAAGTCCGAAGTCAGTAATTTTCAGGGTTTTCCCACGCAAATCACCGTCGTCAATTGATTCACTTATCAGCACATTTGAACTCTTCAAGTCGCGATGTATTACAGAAATCGGCGCACCGTTGTGGAGATAGTTCATGCCTCGTCCGATCTGAATCGCCCAATCGATGAGAACTTCTGGTGGTATTCGCCGGTTGCTTGACAAGATTCTGTTGAGCGAGATCGCCGCGTATTCCATCACAAGACAAAACTTTGGAGCTACAAGGCAGACACCGCGGAGCATTACGATGTTAGGATGATGCAACGACCAGAAGAGCTTAGCTTCTTGCATGACATTCTGGCGGGTGACGTTGTAGTCGAGCTCTGGGTTGTGTCGGGCTTCTTTCACAGCAACAACTTCGTTTTTGTAAAAGGCTCTCTTGACTTCACCGAAGCCACCTAAAAGAGAATCAGCTTTTTAGACTATGTTTGCACTTGCACAATCGTCGCAATTCCTTACCAGCACCGATGACTTCTCTCACATCCAGCTCTTCGTACTTGATTTCGTCTGGCTGCGAGTTCTTCATCATCCCATCATCATTCGTCACGTAGTTGGCCGGAAATATCCCGACATTGTCGCCAATTTTGCCCGTCCACCATCCGTAGTCACCCGAAATCGACTCGTCCTTCGAGAGCACCCAGACAATCTGCCCGACTCGCAGATCCAGCTCATCTTCACCTGAACACAAAGAATTATCAGATTATTTGCTGACTGGAAGTCGAAAACTCGGCTGCTTTCTCACCTTGAGCTTGGTAATCGAACTTTGCCGTGAACAGAGGCGACTCCTGATTGTCTAATGAATAATTTCCGTAGTCGCTCGGGGTATCAGAAGACATTGTTAAAAATTTCGTCGAAACGTCACAAAATTCATCGAAGTGATGCTATCGGCTGTGTTTCAGGCACTCTTTTGCTGTGTTCATCAAAGGAATCTACTTCAGCTACTCTGAATCGCGAGGGAGTTGTGCAAATCGTAGAAAAACTCGAAAAATGGAAACTTTGTTTTGTTGCAACGAAATCCTCTGCACTACAAATAAACTGCACGTCTTAAGCTACGTCGTTTCGTCGAACCCTTATGATTAAAAAAATCGCCCATCAGCCAGTTTACATTATAAAGTTTAATGAGTTAAACAAATTACAATCGAAATCTGACGAGTAATTTGACGAGGAAAATATTGGAACTGACTTGAATTTGTGAGAAGGGCGCGCGTACACTTTTGTGAGTGTACTCGCGTCGGCTTCGCCCGTGTCTTTCACAAGGGCCTTCAATTTCCCGCCAAAACGAGACTTTCTTCAGTGTATACAAGACCATCAAATCCATTATTTCTGTCGTTATTCGCTGTTTAAACCCGCTAAAAGTCGTGAAAAATCATGTCTGACCCAAACAAGACGCCGCGACGCGACGAAGACACCATCAACTCGCCAGGTAAGCATCGAAATACTCGATTTCTGAACTTGCACAAAAAATGTGTATAAATATTTTTCCAGATATCGATACGCCGATGAGAATCCCACACAATATCTCATCAGGACGCACTCCAGTCCACGAAGGCTCGGACAGTTTCAGTTTGCCTTCTCAGACGCCTCGTCATTTGAATTCGTCTGAGATTGATTTGGGATCGCCATTGAACTATGGAACACCAAGCTCGATCGGATCCATCAGAACTCCACACTCGGGCATCCAAAACACTCCGATGAAGAACCGACCGGACATTCGAGTCGACAAGCGATTGCGCACGGTCAATGTTGGTGGTTTGGAGCCGATCGCTGAGTCTGACGGCGCTCCTTCTGAAAGCGGAACTACTTCGCAAGCTCAGCTCTTAGTCTGGGGAACAAATGTTGTTATCGGAGAATGCAAAATCAAGTTCAAAAACTTCATCATGCGCTACATCGACCCGGAAGCTGAAGCTGACGAGATCGAGGAAGGCATGAACTTGAATCAGCCGCTCTATCTTCAGAAGCTCGATGAAGTCAATTCGCTTGAAGAACCGTTCCTGAACGTCAACTGCTCTCACTTGCGAATGTTCGACGAGCAATTGTACAACCAGCTCATCGGCTACCCTCAGGAAGTCATCCCAGCCTTCGACATGGCCACTAACGAGATCTTCTTTGAGAAGTACCCGGCAGCAGTCTTGGAACATCAAATTCAAGTCCGACCATTCAACGCTGAAAAGACTCGCAACATGCGTGCTCTCAACCCAGAAGACATCGATCAACTCATCTCGATCAGTGGCATGGTCATCCGCTGCTCAAACATCATTCCCGAAATGCGCGAAGCTTTCTTCAAGTGCATCGTCTGCTCGTTTACCACATCCGTCGAAATTGACCGCGGTCGTATTCAAGAGCCAAACCTCTGCACACATTGCAACACCAACCACTGCTTCCAGTTGGTGCACAACCGTTCACACTTCACCGATAAGCAGCTGATCAAACTTCAGGAGTCGCAGGAAGACATGGCAGCCGGTCAAACACCGCACAACATGTTGTTGTTCTCTTACAACGACATGGTTGACAAAGTTCAGCCCGGAGATCGCATCACCGTCACTGGCATTTACCGAGCCGTCCCAATCCAAGACAATCCACGTATGCGCAGCGTTTCGTCGGTGTACAAGACCCACATCGACGTCGTCCACTTCAGAAAGTTGGACAAGAAGCGATTGTACGAGTCGGAAGACGGAAAGAAGCACTTGTTCTCGCCCGAACGTATTGAGCTGATGCACACCTTGGCACAGAAGCCGGATGTCTACGAGCGGCTCGCCAGAACCATCGCACCATCAATCTACGAGAACATTGACATCAAGAAAGGCATTTTGCTGCAACTCTTCGGTGGCACACGCAAAAAGCACACCGCAAGTGGCCGCCAAGGCTTCCGTTCCGAGTGCCACATCTTACTTTGCGGTGACCCCGGCACATCGAAGTCTCAGCTCTTGCAGTACGTCTACAACTTGATTCCACGCTCTCAATACACATCAGGCAAAGGATCGTCTGCTGTCGGTCTCACCGCTTACATCACCAGAGATCCCGACACTCGCCAGTTGACGCTGCAAACTGGATCGCTGGTCTTGGCTGATAACGGTATATGCTGCATCGACGAGTTTGACAAGATGAGTGACGCAACCAGAAGCGTGTTGCATGAGGTCATGGAACAGTCAACATTGAGTATCGCTAAAGCTGGAATTATTTGTCAGCTCAACGCACGCACGTCCATTCTTGCGTCATGCAATCCTTCGGAATCTCAGTGGAACAAGAACAAAACCATAATTGAGAACGTCAACTTGCCGCACACTCTCATGTCTCGCTTCGATTTGATCTTCTTGATTCTTGATCCACAAGACGAATTGTTCGACAAGCGTCTGGCCACTCATCTCGTCTCGTTGTACTACTCAGGAAACACCGAGGACGAAGACACGCTTTTCGTAAGTTTTAAAATAAATTTACATTGCATAATGGCTCACCAGGTATATTCAACAGGACATGGGCATCTTGCGTGACTACATCGCGTACGCTCGTGAACACGTCCACCCGAAGCTGACCGACGAAGCCCAGCAGAGTTTGATTAAAGCCTACGTCGACATGCGAAAGATTGGCTCTGGTCGAGGTCAGATCTCTGCTTATCCACGTCAGCTCGAAAGCTTGATCCGCCTCGCTGAAGCTCACGCCAAAATTCGCTTGAGCCAGAAGGTTGAAGTGACTGACGTCGATGAAGCCTGGAGACTGCATCGTGAAGCTTTGAAGCAGTCGGCAACAGATCCGCTGTCCGGAAAGATCGACGTCGGCATCTTAACAACTGGACTCTCAGACACCGCCAGAAAGAAGCGAGCCGAATTGATCGCATTCATAAAGGACATCCTGAAAAAGAAGAACAAGATGAATACCATTCCATACCAAAAGTTCTTCTCCGACGTCAAAGAAACCTCGCAGATTGTAAGTTTTATGGGAAAAGTTTCCGTTAGATTATTCACGTTCAATTCTGTTTACAGTTAATTACACGCGAGCACTTCGAGGACGCTCTGAAGGAACTGCAAGACGACGGCATCGTCACTGTCATGGGAAATACTGTTCGCATCTGTTAACTCTGTTCTCGTTACATTTAAGTTTCTTCGAATTGTTCTCGAATAAAGATTTCAATTTCTCACTTTTTGTCAAAAATCAGTTTTCCGTCTTTACAAGTCCCAGATGATTGTCGCACAGCTAGCATGTTGTACAAACGGTTTTCATCTGTTGCATGTATTTATCCAACAAGCTTTCTCTCCGAGAGAGATTTTCCGGGAGCAAATTGCCTTTTTCAAGACTCCGAAAATTGTTTTATTGCGGTCGGACTCTCTGGAGAGCAATAAAAGCTTTAATGAAAGTTTAGATTCATTTGAAATTGGTTTTGATGTGCTCCCCCGACGGTCTTGTAAAAGTAAGACTCAAGCAATTAACTTTTCGTTATTTGTTAACGTCATCTGCTCAAGTCGATGTCAAATTGAACGAACAAGGACTTCGCCAAGGGTAGACGTCACTCGTGGACATGGATTGAACGCTCGGAATAGCCACACAGAGTGTTGTTAGGCGAAGCTGTGCTGTTAAATCCAGCATGAAGTGGACTTATTTAAACAGACGGCAAGGAGTTCTTTAAGCCTAGACTTTGATTTTGTACTTAAGGCTTTGACGCTTTGATTTAAATATGAAAATCGTCAGTTTTTCTTGTAAATTTTCTTGAATTTTTTACTTTAATTTCAAACTTCATCCAAATCCACGAGTTCTCAAAGTCTTGGAACCAAAAAAGTGGAGCTTGGTACACAAAAGAAAATGTTCAGATATCTAGTGTTGATTTGAGACAATATAAAAACACGTTGGCCGATCGTGACAACACAACGCTGTGGGTCGAATTAAAGGACGAGAAAGCCAAATAGAAGCTTGGGTGAAGAGACTTTCGGGTTCGATGATTTAATAGAATTGAAGCTTTTGTTGACCTTTTGATTATTTCCGATGAATGTTACGTTTGAAGAGGTTCTCCGTCTTTTTGAGGCGATTCTGTAATAGTGGTCTTGTTGAGCAATCAGTTCGAGTGTCTTCTGCCAGTCTTCTGTATTTCTAGGTTGAAGCGCTCACGAAACAAAACACAATTTTGATAAATATTAGACGAGTTTTCAGGAATTTTCCGCATCATCTCGAACTCTTCTTGGGTAATCGCTTGCTTTGCCGTTGTTTGACTTGCTTGTATAAGAAAAATAAAGAAAGCTTAATTGCAATTACGTCACATTAATTCTCAGAATTTATTTCATTTGTTCTGCTGCAAGCGTGGCAGGTAGAGTCAGTAGGCTACTCTGTAGACATTTAAGCTTTTTTTCATCGACTTTTTCAGCCGACGGCGCCTAGAGGCTCTGCAAAATGTTGCGGTGGACCGGCACCAATTTTTAAATGACTATATTTCTGATTTTTGGGTGTACTTAGAATTTCTCTAAGGCCACCCTACTTAGCGTAATTAAGCTCCAAAGTCAAGCCCATTTGTATGGGACTAGATGACCAGTATGGCAATAGATGGACAGTGACGCATACGGCACTAAATGGACAGTTTTTAAAAGCAAAAAAGCGTTACAAAAAATATTAATTTCACTCAATTCACATTTCTCTGTACGTTTTGTTAGAGGTAAACGCATTTTGACGACTAGTGCCAGGCTTGTCCATGTTGCGAGCTTTGATTTGCAGTTGTATCACTTGTATTTGATAACTTTCACAAAAAATAATATTTTTATGCGACGCGCGCTTTCAAAAAACGTACACAAACTGCTTAAGCAAAAGACGAAACTCTTAAATTTTTCGGAGGTTGCACTGAAGCTAAGCAAATATAAAATCGAATATTCATCACTCAGTGCTCTCGAAGCAACGAGAAGGTGGACAAAGGGTGGCACTTCAAGGGAAAAATACAACGTCAATGGTGCAGCCCTTGTGTGAGACATGATGACGTCAGCATCAGTCGCTGTCCATTGACTAAAATACGAAATCGCTGTCTACTTAGTAGCCTGCTGACTCTACTCATACATTTTTAATGCAAACAAAACGGCAAAAAAGCAGAAAAAATTGCTTCTTCGCTGCTAATGATGGTAACAATCTAATGGCCTTTCACATGCGATTTAAATATTTTTCTTTAGTTTTATCTCAATGGCACTCGACGTTGTGACGAAAAATCTTTGCTGATTCCAGATAAAAACCGAGTAAACGGCGGAGGTGCGAAGAACGAAGGAAAAAAGCTCGCGTTTGAGATGAAAATCTTTTTTCCACACACATTTGCGAATGGGCATGTAATGTTCATTGCAAAAGTCACTGGAACGTGTGCCTATTTTTAAAAAATCAATTAAATCTGGCAATTAAATCTGGCTTTAAAAAGATTTGTTGCTTCATGCTAAAGGAAGTAGAAAAAGTCCCGGCACGACATCGTTACGAAAATTTTACGGAACTTTCTATAACAGAAAATATGTGTAAGTTTTCAAAACGTGCGAGCATTTGCCAAGCATAAAAATCTTCCAACGTTTCTGATCTTCTGCTTCTTAAATGTCGTGGTATCATCAAAAATAGCGCCAGCGTGCTTTTACCTTGAAAAATGCTAAACATAATTCGCGAAAGCAAACCTAAACACTTGGATAAAGCTTCAATTTGATAATTGGAACTCAATAAGCTTGTAAAGCAAGTGAAAGCAAGTTACTTCAGTGGCTGCCAGGGTGACAGGTAAATTAGGCTGAAATATTTCGCTAATTAATCGTTGCAAAGCGACATTCCTAGAAGCCTTTTGTGTCGCTAAATTGAAATTTATTGTCGCGATAAATCGCTGCATCCGTTCGAGACGGGGGAGAAAGCACGAAGAAAAAGGTAAAAACAATGCCAATTGATACAAATTCGGATTTCACGCCGTTGTTGGATATAAAATCTCTTCGTTTCAATATTATCTCTAATAAAATTCCCCTTTAAGGGAACTCTGTTTACGACTATCAAAATTCTGCGAATTCGTAGAATTTTCTTCTGAAAAATTGTCTCTCTCACCGAAAAAAGTTTTTTTTCGCGACTCTCTCAACCGCTTTTCTCTCCGACACAACCTGAAAGCTCGCTCGACACTGCCGCAAAACTCGATTTTCTTCAGCAGTTTTGTTCGGATGTTCAGATCGTTTGGTCACGAAAACCGTTCTTGTCGAAAGGATAAATTGCTCAAGTTTTAAGTTAAAAAGCTGAAAATATATAAAAAAATACAAAAAATAAAAGTGATTACAAAAAGTTGAGAAGATTTGCATTAAAAGGTAGAAGAAAAAAATAAAATCTCAAGAGACACAACAAATTGTCAGCAAAAAAGTTCAACAAGTGCGTACGAAACCGAGAATAAAAAAAAAAGAAAAAATTGAAACAAAAGTAGACACAAAGTAGGTGCCCGAAAAGGAACGGAAACTTTGCTTCGACTCATTCATTCACTGCAGATTTGTGGAAAAAAGCTTTTCTGATATTTTTATGCTTGCTGATACTTCACGTCGGTTGTGTCGTCTCAAATAGCATTTTGGAATTGAAATCTTTTTCGCCCGGCTCGAGGGCTGATGCGAGAAAAAAATCCGCATCATATTTGAGCGCCAATGTTTGTTGCTGCGAGGGATAGAAAGTTGTCGTGACCTTGACAGATGGCTGGGAGTAAAGGGGGTTTTGTGGAGAGAGTTAAGCTTCGTTTGTCATCGCAACAAATCTCGCTAATGACCCTCTCGACGTTAATCATAGCAGTCGAATCGACTGTGCCTTTTAATTAAAATATTTTTCAACAACAACAGATCCATTAAAAGTGAAAACACGATTTTAAATGGCATTTGCGCAATTTTCCAACCTTTTGCTTTTGCTAGAAACGCTTTCACTAGAAAACGTGATGCGTGGGAAAGGAAGAAAGCGAGAAATCAGATCCAGAACTCATCTCCGTCCGTGGTTTCATTTGAATTTCCATTGTTGCCAATTAGCTGCTTCATTTGAATCCACCTGATGTTGAAATGGAAATGCGAATGTTCCTTCCACGTTTCCCTGCCACCCACCTTGTATTAATACATAATGTAATTTTTCACTTGTTGCTTCAAAACCGTTTCTCCAACATTCACAAGCTGTCGGAGAAAGTCTTCGCTTGATAAATTCGAATTTATTCTCACTTTACATTGTGGCCAGGGACTTCGTTGAACGTAGGAGTTGAGTTTTGATTTATTAATATTATAGAGGTCTTAAAATTTGAGTTGAAGTTTAAAAAATATAATGAAAAGACAGTGAAAATCAACTTTAACATTTTAAATTGACAAAAAGTTTAAGGTTAGACTCTCGACTTTTGATAAATATCTAAAATTTCTAGGTTAGAATCAAGGGTGTATTTTTAATTTTTATTTTCTAGGTTAGACTCTTATGTATTCAAGCTGTAACCCTGAAGCTTTATCAGGTGTACATCTTCAATACATAAGACTCTAACCTGAAAATACAAAATCAAAAACATTGATTCCAAGAATCATCCTACACAAGTCTCCAACTAAAGCAATCCTTGCCTAAATCTTATGCCTTCAGGGACCCTTATTTACTTTTTCCGCCGCTTTCATCTCGTCTCGAAAAATTTCCTGTCCCAACTTCGTGAGTTTACAAGTTCTGTGTCTCGGCAGACGTTCGAAAGAAATCAGAGAAGGGAAAATTATAAAATAATTGAGTTATTGTTTATAACATTGCGGAGATGGGAGGGTGAAGTGAACGAGAAACATGTTTTATCGACCACACTTTGTCCCATCCGCAGCAACAGCGATGTCTTATGGCGAAAAAAAAATTAAAATTAATGTGCGGTATGGATTTATGACGTTTGTGGTCTTTAGCTCTTCGAATTTTTCCTTCAAAGTTTGAAGTCGTATTTTTATTGTTTTTTAAGAACTGTTGCGCACCATAAGAATTGCTGCGAGGTGAAAGCGAATCTCACTGTTATGAAATTGAACGATAACGTCGTCAAACGATGTGAATATCGATTTCATGCTATGTAATCACGATTTGTCAACGAGGTACATGTTGCATTTCTCGTGGACATCAATTATGCATAAAGTTGTGTCAAGGACCTTCTGAAACAAGCGTTGCGTCGAAAAGTTGTTGACAATAATGAAATCAACCAAACCGTGAAAGCGATAACAGTGTTTCATAATGTTTACAATAAAGTTCCATTAGTTTGACACGCGAACTGGTGAACTGTAAATTTAGCGCTTGCAATTATAATAAACTTAAATAGTTTTCACGAAGGAAGACAGCTTGCAATTTATTTCGCAACGTTATTATATTTTCACGATCATAATAGCGGTTTCCGACTACAACAAGTTATCATAAAACTGTCCCACTTGTTTCAGAAGACTTCTAACTTACTCCGTTCGTACATGTCGGCTTTGAAAAATGCTGTCAAACTCCAACACGTTTCGGGAATAAAAAATAAACTTTCTCAAACAAGCTGAGATTTTATGTGACAAAACGAGCGAAGCTCAAATAGAAAACTTAAGTTTTATTTATCTTCATTGTGTCATTTTGAACATAAAATTAAGACGAGAAATGAAATTCTTACAAAGAAATTCGCGGAATTTGTGCTTTTGTGTTAAAATAAATAAAAGCTTCCACGAAGGCGCTTTTCGCCATCAAATTACGGAAAATTGATGTTGAACAGAACTTTCCCGCTGGCACAGACTCTTTCTCGGCTTTTCACGCTGTGAACTCGAAGAAGTCGCTAAATATGTCTCCACTCTGCAAAAAAATATCTTATGATAAGGATACGAACATTTTTTTTGTTTACGACATATTTTCCATTATTAAAACGGCAGAGACCGAGCAAGTGTAATTGCGACAAGGTCGTTATATTTTATAGATTTCCGCATCGACAACTTCGAGATAAGTTGAAAATGAAAACATTTTAAAAAGCGGAAAAAAATAATACATTTGAGTGCAGGAAGTCGAATTAAAAAGCACGAAACCTGAAACGGCCTGAAGCTATGACGAACCTGCGGTGGAAATGCCAGTAGTGAACGCAACCCTTGTTGAACACATTCCAATTTTTCCTGTTCCAAATCGGATACTTTTAGGACAAGCAATTTCATGAATCTGAATTAAA
>JPYR01000153.1:24857-34884 GCA_000775305.1 Belgica antarctica
AAAAAAAATTGATTTCGAAGGCAATTTCAATTGGAACCAGTGTTGTTATTTCCAACCATAGCTCGAGCCATTAAAGTTTGAATCTCGAAGGCCCTTTAAGCAAACCGTTCTCGAGAACGGATAGAAAATAAAATCAAGCGAGCGAAAGACACAAAGCCATATTTGCTGTCACTGACACTTTCATCATCGCTTGGAGTGCTATTTAGTACTTTTCTCTTCTCATCATCTAGCTCAAGATGCGTGTGTGTGTGTGCTGTTTGTGATATTATCTCATGATGAGAGGGAGTTTTCTCGAGCTGTTCTCGAAATTTACATTTTTCATTACTAATAATTCATCATAATCTTTCGGGTTCTGTGCTTTGAACTTTTTCATAACGTCACGTTCACTTCCCACTTTCTCTTATCCCTTTTCAGATATATCAGTGGGGTTACGTGATGTTCGCGTTGTGATCCCCATTGCCGTGAAACGAGGTGATAACGCAATTTTAATTTGTAATTATGAATTGGAAGGAGAATCGTTGTACTCGATCAAGTGGTACAAAGGCAAGAGAGAGTTCTACCGATACACTCCGAAGGATCCACAATCCATTAAAACTTTTCCCGTTGCTGGAATCTCTGTTGAGGTAAATCTAGAATGAAAAAGAAATTAAATGCATCCAATGATTTATTCTCTCCAACTTCAGACAATTTTATCGAACGCTACACAGGTTGTGATATCGCAAGTCGATCCAAATATGTCGGGAAGGTTTTCATGTGAAGGTAAATTCCATCGAAAATTCCACAGAAAAGTGATTCTAGTCTTCATCAATTTTGTCATGCAAAAACTCTTCAATTCTATTTTTTTATCCTATTATTGCAGTTTCTGCTGATGCGCCACACTTCAACACAAAGCTTGTCTCAGGCGACATGCAAGTAGTCGGTAAGTGATTTAGAGTAGATATTGGCAACTCTTCAGACATCTTTATCAAGTTACGTTCTTGTAAAGCGCCAGTTTATGCATGCTTGTTCAAATGAAAGCAGAAGAAGAAAGACTAGCACGGCAGCTAAGATTACATTCAAGAAAAGTTTTGTTCAAAAAATGTAAACCAAGTTACAAGAAATCCACGATTAAAAGCTTCAGAAAATACCGCAAAATCTTGAGAAAAGAGTCATAAACTGTGCCAGTTAAATCTTAGAAGCAATGCACAGCTAATTTTCTGCTCGAGATCCAGACAATCGATCAAAAAAGTCAGAAACCTAGAGTTGCGGACAGAAAATGTTATTCATCACAAAACACTTGCTGGCAGCTTCTTGTAGTGCCAGAAGTTATTAATTATTTGTTTGCATCAACGTCAGAGAAGAGTTTTCTCAGGAAGCGTTCGACTTTCTTTTCTAACACAATTAAACTTCGACGTCTTTAAGCCCTTGTTCCAATTAAAAAGGAAGCAATTTGAAGGATTTTAGAAGAAACCGAATTAAAAAGCTTTCTTATTTACAGTTTTCTCTGCCGTGAACAAACAATTGGCACATAAAATAAACGAAAGTTTCGAATTGACGCGGGATTCAATTTCGTTGAAAGCCCGATTTAATGCTATTTAATTTTGTTGACGATGGGGGAAATGAAATGAATTACAATTTGTTATCTATAATTAACAGCCTGGCGCTCGGACGTTTTGTTAAAGTAAAACAAACTTTCTCCTGCAGCTTTTGAGATTATATGTTTGGGTTTTCTTTTCACACTCAATCGTTCACTCGCTTCTGTTTTTTCTGTATTTAATTTATCCTCCACAGAAACACCAGATGAGAAGCCATTCATCGACGGAATAGTACCCAGGTACCGACCTGGCGATGATCTCAAAGGAAACTGCACCAGCCAGTACTCGAGACCGGCCGCAAACTTAACGTGGACGATCAATGACATGCCGGTTTGTGCAAATCATGTCTGATATCATTTAATCCATTAGCACCTAATAGATTCCCACAAATCAACACTGAACGCATGAACGGAGCTGGAAATATTTCACTGATTGCGATTGCTTACAATTTGAGTTCACCTCAATCACTTCTATCGAGTGCTCAATGCAGTTTCCATGTTTCCTTCTGAAGCATCATCATTTTTTCCATGCAGTCATGGCAGATTGATGCATGACGATGGAGGAAGTGATACAGCCAACGATGCTTTTAAATTGTGCTGCTATCGAGCTTTGCTTTTAATTATTCTATGGTTATCAAAAAAAAGTGGAGTTTATTTATTAAAAACGACTTTCAATGGAAATTGATGTATTTTCCATGAACGCAAACCTTCGAACCCAATTTTTCCATTTCTTCCACCTTGTTCCATTCATAAAGCCTCGGCGTTTGAGGATAAATTGCTCGCAAATCTAATTGGCGAGAACATGATTAAATCTCAATTCGGCTCCATTCATCACTCTTGTTCCACAGTTATTTTCTCACCTGACAAACGGATTCCGAGAAGATTGATACTGATACATTTGTTCGTTCTTCAACAGGCGCCGCCATCACAATTGATATTTTATAAGTTATCGAGGAATGACAGCAATTTAGAATCAACAATTTTAGAAATACATTTTCCAATTACTCAGCAGCACTTCGAGAAAATGCGAGGGAAATTGAAGGTAATTGACGTAGATTTCACCAATCTCGCTTTTTCTTTCACGCTTTCCAGTTATTTTGTATATTTCCCCTTGTGCGCCTTTTCAATTAAATTCACCCACCTGGTGTTTTGCTTTTATTTATTCTCGTATATCTGTGCCAAAACATTCCGGGCCCTCTAGAGCGGTTCAGAGAAAAACAGCACCTCATTAAATTAAATTTTATTCTTGCGTCTCTGCCGTACAACCACTTGACATCGCGCTGACAGTTATTTATTTATTTTTTATATCACGCTAGAGACCATAAAATTTTTGGGACACATCTCTGGAATAGTCGTCTCATTTCACAACTTTTTACTGTCTGCGCGTCGAAAAAAAGAAATTTTAATTAAATGTCTTTCAACTAGAAAGCCCGAAACCCACTTCCACATCCATTTCATTCGCTCACTCTCATTTTAGCTCAAGTGTACAGCAACAATCCATGATGTCTACCAACAGAGCGAAGAGCGGTTGGTCGAGGAAGTTCGGCCGAAAATACTCGCTACCGGGACGTCAAACATGAACATGTACCACAGCGTGTACGATGGAACCGACCAAACTGATCCCAATTTTGGCATGACACACTATAAAGGTAAGCGAAGCAATGCCGCTGGCGAACTTGTGTCGGGTCTTTTTCGTTTGGCTTTGTTGTCCGGTCGTTGGCGAAAGCATTTTCTGTGCCCACAACACGTCATTGCCAGCTGCCGACATTTTAAAGACAATCCAGCGCGACTCGTTTATAAAGTCCGGGATCCGCGCCGATGCAAAAACTGCACTGAATTTTTAATCAAATTAGTTGCAATTGGGAATTGAAAATAAATAAAATAATCATCGTGGATTTGCGAACATGCTGACGGCAAACTCACGCGGGTGTTTCGTCAATTTAATCAATTTCGGTGAAAATTCGAGAATGTAAAATAACAGCGGGATAAATATGCAATCATCAGCATCACTAAATATACCAGAGAAAAAATCTGTGCCTTCCGTTATGATGAAATAAAAACTTTTTGGTTGTTTTCAATTGACATTTATGCACCATCGGATGATTTTTGGGTTGGAAAACATCAAAACAGAAGAAGGATGATCCATGGATAGATTTTTCCAGCCTTTTTAGCATGTGGGACGACTCACAGGACTTTTCCTTTACCTTTCGGCGAATAAAGGTTTTTACATAAAGCGAATATTTCATGCACATGAATATCTGCTTGTCATAAAAACATTCTTTTCGTCCGGAATTCCTCGAGGGCTTGGTGCTTTTTTCTTGGAATCCTCGCGGCATCTCGCTGTTCTCAGATTCTCAGAGTAAAGCTATGTAATTCTTCGGGTCACGAAATTAATGGAATCTCAGGTTGGTTCATCCGCCCACTCTCACACTTCCGTTGTAGATTATTAAACAACAAAGGTCAACTTGAGGATGTTTTTCATCAATCGACGCTGAAAATTCCATCCACAAATGAATGAACTTCTTCCACATGAGCGTGAAGTGTAAACCAATTTTCAAAAACATAAGCCTCGTTATCATATTGCCTCACCTGCCAGCTCTTACCTCAACGAGAAACAAATCTTTGTTTTCGAACATGTTTTCAAACAATTTAAAATTGAAGAACACTTTTCACGATTGCCTTCGTCGTACCTCCTGCTGCTGTGTCATATTTTAATACACTGAAACTTTTAAGAAGAAGTCAAAACGAAGCCAAGGCTTTAATAAAAACAAAATTTATTTAAAAAGTAAAGCAAAATTTGTTTGTTTTCAATTAAAACGTTGAAAGCAAGCTTTGATCTTTTCTCGGTAGATAATTTCTGTGTTAATTCCAAAAACAGCGAGCAAACTTTCACAGATGGTCTTTTCCCCTCTGCATATAGAATTAACCAAATGGAACCACTTTTGGCACTATGTAGAAGTTCTCTAAAAATGTCTCCTAAAAATTCATTCCAAAAACTAACGGGTTATGTAAATGTTTGCAAGTAAAGCAAACAGTGGAGTCCGAGTTGTGGAATTTCTATTTGCAAGCTTTCTGCACGACAGATTTTCTTTATGTGTCTCCATTTATGCTTAACGTTCTCAAGCTTTGCTTCATATTTGTACGAGAAAATTTTGAAAGGGCCACTCTTTTAACTGACAAGCGCAGTTTGAATGAAATCGTTCCACTTCTTGTCGCACGGAGGGCGACTTTTCTGGCAAAGCGATCAGTGACCCGGCGCCGATCATCACAAAAAGTTCTAGCTACGGAAATAATCAGCTTTCAATTCATATGTTCATTCGGTTTCGATTGTTAACATTTTCTTCGCGTATTTTGGGACAAGGCCGTGCGCGATATACCAAAGAACTGTAATTCAAATCGCAAAACCGATGAGATTGAGTGGCCCTTTCAAAAATTTCTCATCCATTTGTCAAATTTAACTAACATTTTCACTTACTTTGCAGCTGATCTGTCTTCATCACCATCGTCATCATCAAAGTCGTTGGTGTACTCATATATGACTATTTGCTGGATTACATTTTACGTTTGCACAACATGCACCGTACTGTTCTATTCGCTCCGAATCGGAATTTCTTGATTGGGTAACATGAAAGAGGTTGTTAAGATATAAACACAGCATCTAACAGTCCTTCAGCAGCAGCACTAGGAGCATAAATCTATGTCTATATTCACACCAGGAGCAGCAAGTTTGGACGAAAGTTGGAAATAAGCTGAAAATAAGCTGGAAAGTTTTGTTATTAGTTTAATTGGACATGTTAAAATGTAGATAAAATCCCAGCTAGCATGTAACATCGCAAAAAAACAGAAAATGAGAAAATGTAAAGGGCATATATATGCAGTGAGTGCTTGTTGACTCATGCGAGAATGTAAACATTGTTAATTTGAAAAGATAGCACTAACAGGATTATGGAGTAACAGTGCTTCTTTTCATTAACCTCATAATCAAAACAGATTCTAATTTATCTTCCTTCCGTCTAAGGCTTGCAAGTTAAACCTTAGTCGACAATTGAGTTACAAAACCCTATGCGATGTTTCTGGTGGCCAAGGAGAAGCCCTTTGCCACGTAGTTATAAGTTGGCTGTAAGCCTCCGCCCAATGGCGCAAAAAACAATAAATAGCAATATGAAAAAACCAAAGTCAAATGAACGCCAAAAGAATCAGCAAGCATTGATAACTTTAATTACGTTTCCAATTATAATTTCTCATTCGAATCATTCGCGGAGCTGTCTGCTGAAACGAACCGCAAATTGCAAAGCCACTCATGTCAAAAACGGCCTTATTGACAGCCACATAAATTGTTTAAGTCCCATGGGCCAATTTATTTGATATTATCTAACAGAAAATTTATGGTTATTTAATTATTATATCCGAGTGGAGGGAGCGTTTTTGTAGTTTTGTTTATGGCCAGGAATCGAGTGAAAAAATATCATCAATTATTCCATTTCCGTTGACTCAGTTTAAGCTAATGGCCGCTAATTTGGTGTAAAAAGCTCTTGCAGCAGATGAAAAATTTATGAAATAACGTAATTTTGGTCGAAGTTGGAATGAAAAAAGCGTTTTTAGCACTAAAAAAGTTAACTGTGCATTTTTTCACGGAATGAATCGACTGTAAATTGGTAGGCAGATAAATTTTAATTTTTAATAGTTTTCGGCTCTTCACTGGGCTTGAAGCTAAAGGATCATTCAAAAATGTAAATGTCTGTCTGTGGGTATTTTAAAGGAACTTGTAAATTGGTGATGTTACTAATAAAATCATTGTAGTTTAATAAAATCAAAACAAAGTTTATGTTTGAATGTAAATTGAATTTACCTGGCGATGCCAGATTTAGGTCAATTAAAACCAACTTCCACAAACAAATATTTCAATATTGCAAAGCGTTGCAAACATATTTCGTTAAAATGTTATTTTTCAGTCTGACGCCACTGCACTGCACGCACTTTTGCCTCGGATTGCCTATTTTTCAGAGAAACTCTCAATTTAAATTAAAAAAAAAACCTGTGGTTTTCCTATAATTTGAGCATCGTTTTTTAAATCGAAATTGTGGGAATTGAATTGATGAAACAGCAAACTCAATGAACTCCGCTGATATGGGAAATTTAATAATGTGATTAAAGCAGCGTTAAAGACAACTTTTAGTTCGGTTGAACACTTTACACTGAAATCACTGATGAAAGGCTTAAGAGCTCAGTTGAAAATGTGATTTTATCGTAGTTTTTGTTCCACTGTTGCATGTAATTTCCAAGGCAGAATCCAATACGCCATGCATTAAGCTTTGAACGCTTGCTGAATCACAGAGATTGGGAAGAACAGGAAACAAGAAAACAACATTGTAATAAAAATGTAAAACATTCTATATGTAATCAGTTCACATCGTTTTGTTGTGTCATTGTGTCTCGAATCAATGGAATTCTTAAGTGCGTCTAGAAAGTCTAGAGAATGACGATGAAAATAATTACAGAACTGCTCGTTTTGGTATGAATACACATTCACAAGGATTACAATGTCTGCAA
This sequence comes from Belgica antarctica, assembly GCA_000775305.1. Lineage (NCBI taxonomy): Eukaryota > Metazoa > Arthropoda > Insecta > Diptera > Chironomidae > Belgica > Belgica antarctica. The sequence goes on from JPYR01000153.1 coordinate 31,981, forward strand.
ATTGTCACATAATTTCGATTGCAATGTTACATTTAGTATCCAACTTCCACTTCACCCCAGTAGCTTGTACAGCTTCACTTCAGATGCCAGTTAAGGGAGAATTTTTCAAATTAAACTCAAAACTTTTTGCATGTAATGTCATCATTGGTCTTCGAGCTTTAAAATGCAACCGATATGGTCGACACCAGAAGCTTCTTTTTGCAGTCTGGTGAACAACTAACTGTGAATTTAGCTGGAAAACATATTTTAACTTTAGCAGCATTGTTCGAAATTTTATTAGACCCAGTTTGGTTCGTGAAAATTGCACTTTAGACAAACTCAATAACAAAAACTTGGACTTTAATCTTGCTGTGTTTCAAAGAACAGCTAATGCGCTTTATAGCTGCTCAAGCTTTTGTGCAATATCTGTTACCATTTCGTTACCGACCTTAAATCGATTATGTTCAGACGTGCCATCACCGGCTGCAGAGGCAAAAGACAAGCATGGCGGACATGAGAAACTCGAAACGACCAAAGCAAGACGAAGAACGGATCAATAAACACAAAACCGCACGGAGACGAAACATCCGGGTCGGTTTGCACGGAAATGTTCAAAACAGTCGTCAGAACATTATTTTCAGCAGCTTTGATGATTTAATCAACAAATGACGTCATGTTGGCAGCCCCGTGACTACCCCCCAATGGTGATCTTGAGATTACCAACGGAGAATATACAACAAAGACAAACCCTCAAAACCACAAATTCACTAAATAACTGTCTAATGGTGATTCTATGACTCCGTCCCCCCAGACACCCTAATTTACAAAACCCCAAGAAAAGTTAAGGCTAAATCATTAAAATTATGAACCATGGACCTGACTACTTGTGGAATGACTGATGAAAAGGCAAGACAACCTGGCAAATAGAAAATTAAATTTTAATTGAATTAAACTTCACCGACACCGTGCGACGTAATAATGGAAAATTGTGCCATTAAGGCAACTTTTTCTTTGTCGAGAACTTTGCGTTGATGTTCCTTATCTTATGAAGCGATAAAGACACTGAAATTACTTCTTTTCTTCTGGATGAACTTCAACTTGTTAAGTTCCACCTTTTAAAGGGGGCAAGGAAACCTTCAGTACAAAGCGAAACGAGAGAACGAGTGCAACAAATTTCCGCGGAATTTAAAAGAGATGAAACGTGTTTAAAAGAGATGAAACGTGTATTGTTCACCTCTGTTCTTTTTACTCTAGTAGCCCTCGAGTAGTCCTTGACACACACTTTTATGAAACCGAGCAGTCAGCTCAAAGTGGCTTTCAAGAAACAAGCGGTTCAGGTACGAAACTTCTACTACCGAAACAGCTCCAACAGAATGTTCGCACTTGCTTCAAGTGCCTGTCAAGTTAACACGTTATTCAGCGAGAGATGATTCCAATTTCGTGCTGTTGATTGGCATCGATTGTTTTCCCAGAAAATAGTCTGGTATTCGAGTGCTTGAATTCTCGGGTTTTGAATGTTTCAAAGTAGCGATAAGGTATCAACCCGCTCAATGATACCAACTCGGTAAACCCGCTCAATGATACCAACTCGGTAAAGATATCAAGCAAAAGTTCAAATAACACCGATTCATTCTAACAAGCCTCTTCATGGTTTTAATTGTCACGAAGTTTGCGAATAAAAATTGGATTGTGACTGTTTAAACACGGTTTTAACCAACCTTTGTGATCTAACGACTACCATAATGCGGTGTACAGATCGACAGTATCGCAAACGACGATGTAGGTTTAGATATCTCTTTCGTCACATCATGAAACAAGCATTGTTCCCGATCCATCCCAATCCAAAGCCATTCCACAGCAGTTTGAAGTGGAATAAGAAGAATCTACTGTTGACTGTTCGAACAAAAGATTCGAAATAGATCTCGATAGAGTAAAAAATAATTTGAGTGACGTTTATTGAAGATATCATTAATGGAATCGATAGCGCTGGAAAGCTTTTGACAATGCATTGCAATCGAGCAAACGACAGGAAAAACCGAAGGGAACACGGGACTAAGCTGTGCGATGGAGTTCTCAAATTAATTAATCTGTTTGATTTCAGCTGTGTCATCATTCTTGTCTGTTCCAGGATTTGCGACACTCGCGCTTTTAATGAATAATTGCGTTGGTTCAAGTCTGCCAGCAGCCAAAACGTTGTTTTTAATATTTCTACATATTTCTATCGTTGTTTAATAAAAGCAAAAAAATTCTCCACAAAAGCCATACCATCCATAAACTTATATTTTTCTTTTTACCATTAAAACTTTTTTTTTGGCCTCGTTCTTGCTCGGAAGTTTATGGAAATTTTATGGAACGGAAAGCGGAGAGAGCAAGAGAAAACTTGGAAAACACTCCGCTTTGCATTTTGGAGAAACATTCTTTCGTACCATAAACAAATCTCTCTTCTATGATGATTTATTTACCATTTTTGGGGCTTTCTTATTGCTGAGTGTCCATTTTTTATGCCCTTTCGACCATTAAGTGGATTTCGGCATTATAACGGCGGAATGTGAGATGGATTTTTCTGAGAACCCAAGGACCGCAAATGAAAAGCACTTATAGGAGATCAGTATTGGAACGTCAAAGCTTCGATTGCATTGAATTATTAGTTATTTAAATTGCAAATTTCTGTACTTGCGGGCGGCAAACATTTTTGTCATTCTTCATGCTTGATGCTGATCGGAAATATTCCAACGATTCAATTTTCTGGTGAATGGCTTTTGCCTATCCGCTGATGCTTTTGTTATAACTTAAGGGATGTTGTGAGCACAAGATAATTATTATTGTAAAATCCTTGTTAACGATATGAATTTATCCGGAAAAGTTGGCACAGCTTGAGATGTTCAGTTTCTTGTTTCGCAGATAGTTTTATGAATAGTTACGACG
>JPYR01000153.1:36116-50612 GCA_000775305.1 Belgica antarctica
GGGGGGGGGGAAGAGATGGGCGTGCGGTTTTGGATAAAAAGTGAAAATTTAAATGGGAGAAAATGTTTGGACACGAGCGATTCCAATTCATTCGCTTCGAGTGCCTCCAGTGTACGGGCGTTTTGCGGTTGTTCAAAAGTCACGACTTTTGGTTAAACATCGGTCCGAGCCGGACGAAAACACAAATGCGGTGATCATTGTTAGCAATTTTCTATTGCATTTATTTTCAATGACACGATCATACACAATGTTGTAGCCGTCCGTGGCCGATACATCGTTAGCTTTCGATTCGTTTTATAATTTGATTAATACTCGTTTCCGAAAGGTTTTGTGCTCATTTTATCAAATGGCATCCAATGAAAAGAACTCGAGAAGGGACGAATTGTTAGCCAGCCAATTCTGGGGCCTGTTTCGGTCATAAACGTCGGTGCTGAACAGGTTCACCGCTGGATACTTCACATCCACGAGCCAAAGAATCGAAAACAAGGAATTTTCACACGAAAACAGCCCCGGCAAGCGAATGAAAAGAAAAACATTTTCCCACTCCACCGAACCCCCGAAATTCATGTGTACAATGTGAAAATATTGAATGAAATTTGTCGGTAATTTGGTAAAGACGAGGAAATTAGAGTGATTTGCAGCCATTTGCACCCATTTTGCAGCAGATGGCAACACTTGCCTGCAGGTCGCCAACATTAATAATGTTATATGCTTCGGGTGATGCTGTTTATGCTTCCAAGAAGGCATATTTATGCTTTTTCCTGCACGTCATTGATTTATTTTACTTTCCCTCATTAATTTTCTCATACAAATTGGCATCTCCAAGAAGTTTTCCTTTGACGATTTCGACGTTGGCCTGTGACAGGCAATTGATCAGCCCTGTCGGTCATGTCCGGCCACAGTTGAAGGGAAAACTTAAGGAGATTTTATCTATGCTGACTTGATTACGTTCAAAAATCAAGACGATGACAGTCAAGCAGAAGCTGAAGGACATACAAATACCTGTAAGCCCTTCCCTTGAGTCAAAGTTTGTCAAACATATCAATAAGGATCAGCACAGTAATTTTTTTAAATGAATTCATGCCATGCCGTCTTTAAACTTTATGATTTTTCCACTCTAATAAAGTCGTTTTCGTTGCGTGTGCGGAAAGTAAATGATTGCGAAGAGGGATGATGAACGAGTAAAAAGTCTGGGTGAGATTTCCCTCTGAGTCAACAGGATTAAAGACTTAAGAGGGAAGCAGAAGTTCCATATTCACCTGAATATCTGTTTAAAACACTCTTCCCTTTCATCATCTAAAAATTGATTGAGTGTAGAAGATTTAATCTTGTCAAGCTCGTACACAACTTTTCTGAAGCGCTGCGTCGGCGAATGACGGGAGTCGGAAGGTTTAGGTGTCGCATAGGAGTGATAACGCCAATCAAAATATCAATTGAAACTGAACCAAAATTTTCTCATCGCAAGTGATTGCCGACATCACCGCTTAAAACTGACCGGGCAGTAATTTTAGTGCCGCCAGCATCAAATCGCTTCTCACTTTTCCCCTGTGAGCTTGTCTATATTTACCGATACGAATTTATTCTTAGGTTGCTGAAAAACATGATTTATTTATCGTTTCGAGAATTCCCCAAACAGCGATCATAAAATACGCTTTTGCAACGAGCGAAATGAAAATAAACGAAAACATCCTTCAAACTCACCGCCACCTCATCCGCACGGATTAAATATTACACGAAGAAAAAAGGATAGCATGTTGATGCCTTGTTATGTTGCGCGCGATACGTTGAAATGCCTTCTGTCAAAAAACAGACCAAGTTTTTTTGAGTATCAACTGTCAGCTGTCGGGGCGTAATTGATTCAAGCAGGCCGTGATGGGTGACGAAGTATCGTTGTGCTTGCGAATCACATTTAATCGCCGAAATTTTTTGTTTTCACGTCAGCGGTTCAAGGAGATCACGAGTGTGAAGGAGTTTGGGTGGGTTCAAGGATCGACACAAGAACAATGAACGCGAATTAATGCGAAACAAAGCTTTTCAGAAACAAGAAACATTTTATTCGTTCTTATTATAATACAATTAAATACAAATTGATCGTTTTCATTCAGATCGCGCGAGTCTGTGCTGCAATTACTATCAAAGAAACAGGGTTTTCTTCCGACATTTACAAGCGAGGGGATAAAGTTGGCAATAAAAAATTGGAAATCGTAACGAAGGCGTCATGCAATGCACTCTGGCAAAAAGCAAAACTTTTAAAGAGTTGGGAAGTGTGAGACAGAAAGTGAATTGTTAATAGAATTAAAACACATCGAGAATATTTCCAAAGTGGTGCAACGGAAAAACAAGTTCCATCGTGCAGAAAAAGTTTGTGTGGAACGTCGAGAAGGACTTTTGAAACAATTTTCGAGTTTCGAGCCCGAAAAAAAAGTGGAAGAGACGAGAAGTATGCCAACAAAACACTTCAGTTTTTGCTCTGTTCCCATCCCCAATGGTTGCGCATGCAGAAAAAAGCTTCTTTCTGTGTTTGATGTTGTTGATGTAGAAGCTGAGCACGATTTTAACAAAGCGTTTCACAAAAAAATCTTTCATATAAATTTAATTAATCGCAATTGAGCACTTGAAGGGCGAGTGTAAAAAAAAACAAAGCACAATTTCGGATGAAGAGAACGAAATGTTAATTAGGAGTTACTGAAGCAAAATTTTACTTGTTGAGCTTAAATAAGATGATGACAATCGAGTCTTAAGATTTGCGACTTTTTCCCGCACACAAAAAGAGTTTTTGCTTCACTCGGTTAACTCGTCGCGATTACTTTTAACTTTTCTCGCTTATCTTTCGATGACTCGTCGATGTTCAAACATGAGAACATGCAAACAAGTCGGATCGCATCGCCTTCTCCAAAAATAAAGAAAAGTTTTCTTCTCTTTCCTCTCAACCCACAGACACGTCGGGAGAAATCGAAAAATAAATGTCATGGAATCGTGTGAGCAACATGTTTCGACACCTTTCCCTTTCGCTCCTCGAACTTATGATGCCTGGCGGAATGAGAAATGTTAAATCGTGCGGTGGTTGCCCTTGCCTTCCTAAGTTGAGTCATGTTTTGTCGCAATTTTTCTTTCCTTTCTGTTCAAATCTTCATGACGCCTAATATTTATAATGACAGATGAGTTCAAGTAATTTAAGTAGCTTAAAACGATTGTTGCATGCGACTATCGTGCGAAATTAAAGGAAAACATTTATGAATTCAAAGTTATGTATAATCCTAAGGTTTTGTGCTGATATGGTTGTTCTTATCAACAAGAATAATGTTTTTTCAAGAGAGAATATTCCAGACAATCGGCCTGCGTGGACCAAGGAAAAAAAACTAATTGAACTTCGAGTCAATCAATCATTCTTCGATCTCGCCGAAAAGCAATTGAGTTGGATGTGATGAATATTTACTTATTAATGCCCGGACGAACGACGCTCGTCGCCTGGCGCTACCGAACCGTTGAAGCGCAGCGGTGTTGGTGGCGATGTGTGCTGAATCTGATGCTGCTGCATCATCTCCTGTTGAATGTTTATACGTGAGGCCATCTCGCTCACCGCCATCATGATACGGCGACGTGCACCCAAAGGCTTTATGCCGAGATTTATCAAATCCGGTTCAGTCAGTGTTGGAAACACAGTCATATCGATTTCTCCATCGATAAAGTGCTGAACGTGATGATGCAGCCCGATTCCAGTCAGCAGCGTCTCGATGTCTGTGTACTTTGACAGTTGACTGCGTTGGCGTGACGGTGTCGAGTCGAGAAGTGAGGTCGTCATGTTGAACATTCCCGCGTCCGAGTGATGTGCGTCGATCCAAGCATTCCCTGTTTCGGTGTGTGCTTCCAGTGGTGTGGGAGATGTACGGGAGATTCCAGCTCCTTGCCCTAAAATAATCATTAAGCATAGAAACTAGGGCTTATGGAGTAAATCACTTACAAACTGGTGTTGGGATTCGAACTTCTCCGTGCTGAGGTGTCATGTTCATGGCACGGATACCAGCAACGATGCGAGGATCGCAATTGAACATCATCGACTCGTTGATTCGGGCTTGTTCCAGAAGGAAGCGATGGTGGGGAGAATCCATCATGTTCAAGACGTTATTGAACTTGTTCCCGTAATTCATCGAGTTCTCTGGTGACGAGTGCACGCTGCTCCCTCCGGCGGCTGATGAAGCGTTCTTCATCATCGAGCTGTCAGTGGTGAAGCTGTGATACCCGCTAGAGTGCATGTCACCGACGCTGCCTCTGGTCATGGAGTGACCAGGAACTTGAAGGTTTCCAATCATCTTGTTATGCTGCTGCAGCAGAGACGATGTCAGGGGCGAGGTCGAGGGACGTGCTCGCCAGTTGTTCAGATCAGGAGTGTTCCAAGTGATTTGTGGAATCTGTTGAATCGGTGATATGGGTCCGTAAGTCGTCGGGCCTGCCATCAGATGAGCTATTGAGCTATTCTTGAAGTTAGCAAGGTCATTAGGTCCGTAATAGCTTGATGGAATGGAAGCCACAATTCTGTCCGAACTCAACTTCAGCAGTTGATGACGCGCATCGTAAATGTTCGTGATGAATTTTTCAACGCCTTTGATAACGATGCACATGGTGCTAAAAAAATGCAGGTTTTAATTCAATGCGCAACTAGTTTCATTCGCTCTTACCTTTGCCGAGACTTCTGACGTGATGTGATGAAGACGTCATGGGTTGACATGAGCTTGTTAATCGTCTCAGAGTCAATATTAATCTCGGGATAGTCGAAAATAAGTGCGATCGGAAGGTTTCCCTGATTAACAAAAGAGAATTTTAATCAAAGGTCTTACAATAACGTGATCGAACTCACCAGTAATTGCTGTCGAGCCAAGTAAACACCTTGAATGGGCCCAGAAATCATGACCTGAGAACGCTTAATCGGTCGAATGTTCATGTCGTTGGCATCTGGGAAGATGATCTTAGTGTTGGTCCGCTGCATAATCTCGCGAAGGTTCTGAGATCCTTTACCGAGGACGATCGGGTGATGCTGAGTAGAGATCTCGAGGTGCAAAGACACCGGTATTTGCGAAGCAAGGTCTTCGAACATGAATTCAATTAGGCGCTTGGTTGCGTCCATGACGTTCTTGTGCTCGTTTTCACAGCCTTTCACGAGAATCATCGAGGAGTGCAGCTTGGGCCTGGAGCTGAAGATCACCTGAACACCGTATTGCTTTTCCATTTCTTTCACAAACGGCGTGTTGTTGTCGTAGCTTATCGACCCAGGCAGGAAGATGGGAAGCTCGTAAGAGATCAGCAGCGGCGTCGACAGTCGAACGAGTGTCCGAGCACGTTCCACGCCTTCCAGTGAGCCACACAAAGACACTTGATTCGACTTTTCGGTGGGATTCGAACGATTGGAATCGGGGAAATGAATGTGCGTTTGAGTCTCGTCCATGATGCGTTTGATATTGTTGCCGCCGCGTCCAATGATGTAGCTATGGTCCGTGTAAGAGACATCCATCTTCATAATCACGCGGTTGCCCTAAACACCCACATTGTGAAATTCTCGTTCTCAAAGGACACTTTGATCACTCACCTTTGCATCCAGCACGGCCATAACTTTGTCCTTTGCCCGCAAGACGTCCTCCTTTCTACCGACGATGCGCACATGAGGATCTGAAAGCAGTTCGTCGTCATTGTAGATTTTCGTCTTCATTATTTCTAGTTTTAAATGGTCCTTAAGTTGTCCTGTGTTGTCTTAGTCTTATGTTTAGCACCGGTTCTTCCCCTCGTGTTCAGATTGAACTTCGGCTTTTGAACCTTCAGCGGGCGGGCAAGGGGAAAAAAGCTCACCTTTGCGAGTTTTCGCTCCAATTTTCAAACGGCAAGGCCACGAGACGTGCACGAGACTCTCCTTCATCAACTGAAAGATTTAATAATGTTATTCGTTGTGTTATGTCAGTGACTTGATGAGCAAGGACTCACAGTCGTGAAGAAGTATTCAGCTCGGTTCATTCCCTCGCAATAAGCTTCAGCTAAAAAGAAGAAAAAAAACTTCGTCAGTACAATCAAAATTGATGATGAAATCATTGCAGAACTTACTCTTGATCATTTCTTCGAGCTTCAACCGATCGATCTTGAATCTTTCCGTGTAAACCTCATCAGGGTCAGCGATGCCGAGCCCCGCTGCGATGGACTTCAAGTCGGAGAAGTCGCTCTCGACCGATGAGATTTCACTGCTCTGGGCCTCGCTGGGCGGACCTGACGATCCAGTCAGGAAGCGTGCACTTAAGTGCATCGGAAGCATCGGCATGAGTGGCATTTGTGCGGAATTCATTCTGAAAGCTTGAAACCGGAGTCAACATTTGCGCTTTGATTATGTGTTTAAAAGTGACAATCGGTAGCTTCACAATTATGCTTGACGGTTCACCGCCATCAGAGGTAATCACAGCTAATTAAAATTAGTCAAACTAGAGTTTTTGTTTCATGCCGCATCGGCAAACACTACCGGCAGAACAATGAGTCACAACGCACACAATCGAAAGTGCACATAGCGTTGCGGTGTTTGCAGGGTTTTGACGGGAAGCTTCGAAAGCTCCGAGATTTCGCAATAAAGGCGATTGACTTCCCAGTGGCCCTGGCGGCGAGTGATAAGTTAAAATGTGCGTTTAGACTCCCGTAACCCTAAATTAGTTGGTTGATAAGACTAAAGCGAAACAAAAGCGAAAGAATTTATTTATATCCGTGCAACAGTCAAACCCTGTAATCCTCACAAAGAGCTGTAATCTTCTTATCGGCTTTACATTTTTTGGACAATTGAAATTCTGCCCACTCCGTCGCACGTTATCAATGTTATGAATTAATGACGAAAACGTGCAAAATGATAAAAGTTGACGACGGCTCGCGGGGAAGGGGAAAAGTCACGAAAAACTTTTTAATAATATTCTTGTGCCGTTTCGTCTCAAAAGCCTTAAAAATGACTCAATTTTTCATTGTCGTTGGGATTTGAGACGAAACGCAATTTGAATATGTTTGTCCAACCAATAAACAGACGAAACCGCGATGGGAAAATCAGTTCAATGGATGTTTCAACAAAAGGAAAACTTTTTCCTTCATTTCATAAATTGAATAAATTTCCACGCTGTAAGACGACGCAACTCTTGTGCCACTGCCGCTGCCGCCGCCGTTCTCATCATAAATTCTTTTTTCTTTCGTGGAAAAGGTAATTTCACTTCTCCCGAGAAGTTATGAGCCGAAATCCCCAATAATCTCCATCGCTTTGTGTGATGAAGAATGGCGACAGCATTCTTAGTTTTTCTTCCAAGACAAGCCGAGAACAAAAAAAGAAAAATTAAGAGCATTGTCGAGTTGCCAAAAAGAAGAAGTACAAAAAGCGCGTTAGATTACCATATAAAAAGCCATTTTGCGGTGAAAGTGGAAAACATTTTTTGCCGTTCTTTTAATGACTTTTTGCACATGCAGCTCATAAAAGCTTAATATGAATTTAAGCCGCGAGGAATCCACCGCAGGGAGTGTTATCATTGGAAACCTCGAAAAGCAAGTGTTAATTGATTTAAATTTATGGTAATTAGTTAAGGAGGCTTTACGGCTGTGCTGTTCCCGCGCGCGCGAAAACCGACCACGAGAAGGTGAAGAAGAAACAAGCGCCACGACTAATTAGAAGTCGTTTAAAGTTCATTACCGAGGGTTTAGCTGATAATTGATAGAACAGGTCAATCTTTCGGTAATCAGTAGAACGAGGCAATGAATTAATTGGCTAGTAATCTCTCCTTGTTACCGATCATTAAATTGAGATTCACGAGGATGGGGCTTGCGAAGCTGCAGAGTTCACTCACCGACCGGGATTCACCGAGATTAAAGTTTCCACGAATTTAGCCCTGATTTCCGGCGAAGCTTTCTGTTAGTTCGGGGAAAAGCAACGTGGCCGACGATTGTTCTCACCGATTGTGGAGTTTCCGACGAGATCTCGACAAAAAACACTGATAAGGTTCGGGTTCTTTTAAAATTCACTTGCGGTTCTCGGTCGGTCCACTTTAATCCACTTTACTGTACTTTCGAAAAGTTATTGATTTGATTCGTCACGAGATGTTCAATTTACGTGCGATCAGGCAAAGAGTTGAAGATTAAATGAACCTTTCGGAGCGAGCGAATCAGAGCTGTCGGGATCGGTGACGTCATGGAGAGTCCTTTGTTGTAGAGTCAAGTGTGTGTGGTTTGGTGCGGTGGCTGCGAGATGAGATAGGACAAGTCGATTTAAATTGATCGTTAAAGTGATCGGTGCTTAGGTTGTTTGAGTAATTCGCTGAACTTCTACTGACCTAGTGCCGACTTTGCATGGCCCTTAATGTGACCTAATGCTTCTTCAATTTGGCGGCTATGTGACGGCTAAGTGTGATCAAACGAGTGACTTAAGTTCGCCAACGGTCAACGGTCGGTCGGTACAGCTACGTCTCTGGTTGCCAAGACATGGTAGGTGAACTAAGACATGGCTCAAGGTAGCAAGACACCAAACGACATCGAAGAAGATGTAAACTGACAAAGCAACTCAACATCATCTGCATCTCATTAAAACTTATGGTTCCTGTGAATATACAACCTAGTTCAATTCAGAAACTCGACTTATCAGGTGTGCTTATCATGTCATTTGTTGATCAATAAGTCAAAGTATCTAACATGGTTGAACAGTATTGTCTCAAAACCAAACAACACATTTCAATTATCATTCCAATGCACCCTCGCTGCCTTTGCTCAGCGTTTGATACATTCATAAAACCGCCTTCGGAGTTCCATTCAATAAAATTCTATCAACATAACGAGGAACAACGACTCGAATTATTGTTTCTGACTAAATCGCTGATGGTTACATGATTGTTTTATGTAGTTCTTACATTTTACTGCCGCACTCTTTAATAAAAAGCGGCGAACACACGAATAACTTTTTCGAGGGGAGTATTTTTCAGGAAATGATCGCAAATCCAAATTGATTTTGCTTTTTCTGCGTTTCACGAGAATGGAAAATGGAAGCAACAACTCCCGGTGACAAACAGAAAAAAGATTACAGTAAATTTTCCACGTCTCAGCCGAGGTAAATCAAGGCTAATGCAATCAAGGTACAAGTCTGGTGACGCAGACTCATGTTTTTTCGCCCCAGACGCAAGTGAATTTGCGCCTTTTGCATTTTAAATTCATAATTTCCTTATCTACTGTTGTTGGGGAAGCGGCTTCCTTTCCGACAAAAAAGTCGGTAATCCAATTTGATTTTCTTCATTTTCCGCTCCTTTCCTCGTCGTTATTAATGAAAAGGCATAAAAAGATTGACAATGATGAAAATGGCAGTGTTGAGGATTTGTTTCCAATTAAAAAGGTAAAACATCTTTCAGCAAATAAATTAAAATTTAATTAGTCGAATTGCCACTTCTCAATTAGCGATACAAAGAGCGACGTCAGAATTGTGCTAATTTGGCAAATATAAACCGCGATACTTACCAAACAATTTAAAACAAAGAGCTAGAAATAGGTGAAAAAACTTAAAGCACTCAACAGGGCCAACCACAAAATTCATATTCTAGGCAGCAAAATATGATAGGGATATTTAGGGGCTCACGTTTCACTCTGGCCAGTGAAAAAATGATTAATGATAATTTTCGGTAAACACTAAAAGGGTTCTTTCGTCGTCTTCTCATTTCCCCGCCCACTCTCAATGTCACATGACACAACACAAATTAAAAAATCATAATAAAAAATTGCCTTTCTGCGTGTCCTTGCCTTTCAAGAGCTTATAATTATACGAATGTCGACGGACCGCTGCAGAGGATGAAAAGGACTTGAAAGAAAATCATTTCAAGGCGTCGAATCGCGCCCGAAAAAGGTGAAAAAATATTCTTCGCAATTAGATTGATAATGTTCTTTGCGAAGAGATTTCAAGATTCCTTCAGGCTTCGTTAAGCTCAACGCGTTTCCCAGCGGGTTAGTTTTTAATTTGAAGTGTCAAATTTCACAAAAGATTTCAGACACTTCTAACACGTCTTGACACAAGTTTCAAGATTGTAAATTCAGATGTTTGATGATTCAATCTGCTGAAAAATCAACAAAACTTTGAAAAAGGACGAACTGAACTTTAAACAAACTGAAATTTAGCAAAGAACAAACAATTGACAATCAAAAAAATGCAAATATTGCCAAATTTTTCTCACATTTTTCCTCGGCGATTCAGTTAAATGTTTGTAAATTTCTCCTGAATGTTTTCCTTCTGATTTAAGTTTGTGCTTGTTTATGCTCGAATCATCTTGTTGATTCTTTATCCTGCGAGCTTTAGCATAAGCAAGAAACGATTGAGTCTACGAGTTCATAAACAATATCAAGCTTCGTTAACCAATGATTGAGTCGTCTTCGTTTGGAACATTCGGCATTTCAAGCCGAACAAGGAAAACTTTATGTTTACGTTTGTAATTTTATTTTATTTGCTGAATGAATTACTTTGTGCTGAAAAATAGATTAGAGAGCGTGAGTCGTCTTTGAAAAATTTCCTTGCCGTGTAGAAGTTTCGCTTTTCTTGAAGAGAAATTGGAAATTTATTTATTTAGCATCAACAAGATTGATTTTGAGAAATCAAAATATCGCAAAGTTGTATCAAGCTTTGATGTCTTAACGCTGTGCATCGTCAGTTTACATGATTTGTGTGTTGATTTAAGCTTTCAGCATATCGCGATAGACAACTGAAATCTATGAAAATATTACCTAAATTCAGTGCATGTCTTGACAGCTTGCCTACGGCTGCTGCTTCTTTCTGCTGGTTGAAAGCTTCACTCGTCTTTTGTGCACCTGATTTTTTTAACAACAAAACCTTTATGCATGAAAGGTAATTTGCCTTCAAGTTTATGTTTGCTGAACTTCTTATCGTCAGCCTAAACAACATTTAAACAGAAAGTAAAACGTATTCGAAAGTAATTCTTCATACATGTTTTAATCTCAAAAACATAAAGCCGAGCTTTGCCTTTACCATAAATTTTGTTAACTTTTAAAAGCAGATAAGCTTTTACTCAAATTCCACTCAACTCTGAACGATGTGTGAGACAATTTCCTGAATAAACAATTTTACAAAGTAAAGCTTATGCAATGCAGCACATTCTTCATTAGACATATCAAATGGTCATGCGCTTTCAACCCTTCTAATGACTCGGCGGTAAATCTTGAACGATGTCAATAATTTAGAGTTCACTTCATTCCATGCCAACCTTCATGTCACACCACCAGTTGTGTCAGTTGGGAGTTATTACGCTAAGCTTCAACGGCACTCCTTTGCTAGACCTACTTATAGAAATTCAATTTACCTATAATTATTACTTTTGTGTAATTAATAATCAGCACCGGATGGCAGAGGCACAGAAAACATGTTTTATCGAAAGCTCTTAATGAGTGGTGGAAATATATGCGACGGGAATTGTCACCTACTTTAATAATGCACACTGTTGCTAATATTAATAAATAAGCCGTGATTCAAACGCGTGTGAAACTATAATTTTGGTTGTAATTAGTTTTCGCAAAAAGTTTCTAAAGAACTGGTTAATGATTTATGCTAGCGATCGAACGAATGCTAGAACGAATTGAATGTGCTTATTATTCGAGTCTCTTGCGGGGAAATTTAAATTAAAAAGTGCTGCGTGGCATGAAGTGTTATACAATTATTTTCACAAATTCGATTTGCACAACCTTCCGACTCACATAAAGTTGCTGCGATGCAATGAACTGAGTAGACTTTGCGTTTCCAATCATCTGTTACATATAACGACGACAAGAATTATGGGATTTCTTTATGTCTTCACGGAGAAATGTTGGTAAAAACTGCAACGATGTTAGTTCCCTTCCGACTTTTCGGCGACAAGTCCTGGTTTAATAAAAATCGGAAATATTGAAGATGCTGAAGTCTGATGGCAGCAATTTTTTTCTTGTCAGTTTCTCATATTGCTTATGGAATCGTTTTATTCTCTCATCTAATGTCTCGACTTTATCGCGTCATAATTATTATCTCCATAAATTCAGACGTGAACTATCAAAACTGTCGGGGAAAATTATTTATTTTCATTTTTCCTGAAGTTTCAATAAAGTGAAGGGGAAAAAAAGAAACGTCAAATATTTGCAGTTGGTTAAGCGAACAGACAAAGTTTGGATCGAATGGAAATTAATGGAAAATATCATTCGAAGTCTTGCAATAAATTTTTCAATCGTGCCGTATGAATTTTATGTGATGGAATTATGAGTTGATCGACTGAAGTGTCTTGCTATCAGATGGTGCAGAGAAGAAGTTTTTCATACACAGTTCTTCCAACTGGAATAAGTTGTGAACTCATGGCTGAAATTAGATCATAATCGTTGGAAAAAACGTTGAATTTCCTTTACCCTAACTGTTGACACTTTTCTAGATTCAATCACTTTAGTCCTTGAAATCTTGAGCGGAAATACAATACAGATTCAACTTGCCCACTCCCGTCTTAAATCTCCGTCATCTTAAAAGTCTTTAATCTTGTTTGTTTGCTCATAGAATCTTGTCTCTTGAAGTCGAGCACCTGGAAAATTTATCTCAGATTGTGTATCTAGTCGTTTTGCTGCATTAAATAGAAGATTGAGAGATTCCCAAGAGTTTTCTTTTGAAACTTAAGCAGCACACCTTTAAGAACTGGTCTGAAAAGTTTTCTATTTTCAGAATAGAAATAATGAGAAAAGAAAAATATTTCCTTTTTGATTGAAAGTTTAGAAGTTGAAAATAGAATTTAAACTGGAGCTTAAAACTTGTTGCTGTTGAACTAACTTTTATAAGTTCATTATTTTCCAGGTTAGCAATTTTGATGCAAAGTCAGGAAGCATTGTACAAAATTTAAGCTTTTTACACACCTTGATTTAACTTAGAAGTGAATCTTTTTTATCTTTTTATTGATTAATTTTAGATTATTTCACATTAATAACTAGATAACTACGCGTTGTAGACTCTATCAAAATTGTATAAAGCTTTGGAACTTTTGGCAAGACTGCAGTTTTTTAAAGAACTTTTTTGAATATATTGGAAATGGAATGGAAAATGGAGCATTAAGTGTGAACCATGTTTGAATCAACATTGAAAGACAAGCAATTGAGAAACGAAAATGAAAGTAGAACAAATGTAATTTAAGGGCGATTCAACTTTAAGGATATTTTGTATGAAAAAAGAAGTACTATCGGGCCACAAAGTAGCTGAACAGAAATATTGCTTTGCCCTTTGTATCTTCAGAGCCTAAAAGCTTCTCCAGAGGCTTCTGTTGGCTTTAATTTGAGCGAAATAAAAATAGCACGGAAGATCGGCGTGCGCTTCTTGGTTTTGGAAACAATTGAAAACAAAGAACAAGTTGAGTACGCCGTCTGTACCAATGTAAAATCGTAAAATCGCCCATAAGACAAAAAACATTACAAAATAAAAAAAAATAATTATGAAATAGATTTGAACTGGAATAGAAACTTGAACATTTAGTGTGTACTTATTATTTTTCGATTACAAAGCAAGAAAACTGGTTCTTTATTTAATATAACACAAGGTCATAAGTTACGTACGCTAAAAAGTATTTCCGAACATTCGACTTGCTATTTGTGCCAACTTTATGCTTGGTATGGACAACCGAATTCATTGTGCTATCTAATGAAATCGGCATAGAAAATGGCCGGAATTTAAAAGAATGACTTGAATAAACTCAAAATTTATTCTCCGCTCTTGATCTGAATAATTTTCACTTCTCCCCTCTTCAATTCCCTTAAATACCATCTTCAAATAAAATAACTTTGTACTTGATAAGGAGACACCTGGCTGGAGAGAATGAGACTTTAAAGCGTAATTTACATTTTACCTTCTCGGCACAATAAATTTTCTTTGCGATGGAAAACGCCACTAGAATGTTTCATGTGATAAGAAGCGAGAAATTAAATCCTTCGGTAAGAATTTTTCACATTTCATTTTGTGAGTTTGCCCAGCAAGCAAACAATGAGGTTGGCTCATGAAAGTGGTCAGAGAACTTTTATCTTCCCTCCTTTTACTAAAGTTTTTCTGAAACTTGATTTATTTCAATCACTGTCTAGGGTCTTAGCGTAAATAATGCTAGAAAGGTCATCCTAGCACTAAGAAGATTCATTGCGATCGGTTAGTGTAAGTATCTGCAGTGCACTTTCGAATGCTTCAGGTAGTATGCAAAAGCGATTGCTTTGTGCTTCCCATATTTAACCATCAATTTTGTACGTTCATCTTTGGCTTCTCATATGAGAATAAGACCAATGGAACCACTTTGTTAGAAAATTCCCTGAGAGTTTCTCCATTTCATTACCAATATTCAGAAGTTTTCTGTTCTCACTTCCCATGTGAAATGTTGAGATAAAAAATATTTGTGGAATAAATTTTCTTTTTTTTTGATATAACTGCAGTTGAGTGATATGGGCCACTGAAGCTGGAGTTATCTAGCAAGCATTCAAGTTGAG
>JPYR01000153.1:95764-130829 GCA_000775305.1 Belgica antarctica
CCTTGAGAATCGAGCACGCCAAAGGTGAACACGGGTGTCATGCGAGTCACAAATAGATTAAGTTTGATGAATGGTGATGGGTTTACTGAGCTTTGATAACTGAAAGGTTCAAAGCTTTTTTTAACTGCTTAATTTGCTTCAAAAATTTCTTAATTTACCATCTCCGCAGATCAATTCTTTGGCCAGCAAATAAATGTCCTTGACAGACTGTAAGAAATTGAATTTGTAAGAAAAATTTGTTTAAAATTGATGAAAACGTGAAAGATAATTATTAACAAACCTCAGCACTCTTGAATTTCGTTATTTTCGGATCTTCGTCCTTTTTGGCTTGCATCTTGTTAATGTCTTGCGGTGAAATCTCTGGCACGACCAGCTTGACTGGTTCAACTTTCTCTACAACTTCTTTGCCATGCGGGTTTTCTTCGAACGACGTCACTTGCGATTTTGCGTCACCGTTTTTACTACTTTTAATAAAAGTTCAATTTTTTATATTAAAACTTGGACACTCCACAGAATTCACTAACAAACCTGTATTCAGAGCTGTGTTCTTTGGAGATCATTTGCTTTCGCGTGTTGTCCTTCTCGCTCAACAGAAAAGCCTTTAAATCGAATTCACACTCGGTGAACTCGCGTTTCTTGATATTCAACAGCTCCATTGTTGGAAGCTCAATGTCAGCCTTGTTAGCATCGAAAATGTACAAAGTCTGTTCTTCCAGCATCTTCTCGCGTTCATGTCGAGTCGCAATTTCTCTTCTTCGTTCTTGTTCTTCATGCTGAAGACGTTCGCGTTCGCAACGATGGCCTTGCTTGATCAACTCTTCGGTGTTTTTCTCACGTACCGTCTTGAGTTTCCCGCGCTTCAACATCAGCAGCTGGTTGGTTTTCTGGTTTGTTGTGAAAACCGGATGCTGTGCGATCATCTTCGGATATTTCTCCGGCCCAGTCGAGCCCAATCGTTTTTCGCGTTCCAGTTCACTGCACTGAATAAAGTAGAAACGTTTGAAAGATTAGAACAGAGAACCACGCTACGATCACAGTTAAGAATACGAAAACTCATGAAAATCTTTAAATTTATGTTGAACATCTGTCAATTTTCATCTTCGAAGGCTTACCAACACCACACTTTGAGCTGTGAACAAAGTTCTTGAGAAATTTTGAATGTCTTTCGGTGGATTCAACATAATTCCGAGTTCTCGCTTGACTTCTTCCGACTTAAATGGTTGAAAATTTCGTTAACTCAAGAACTTAATTAAGCGACTTAATTGAACATTAAACACTTCGTTAAACGACTCACCTCACGCTGGGCGATTCGTTTCATCAAGGTGTCATGATAATCTTCCTGGATTCTCTTCTGAAGATCCAACATGAACTTCCTGTCAGTCAAACGCACAACACTAGACGCAAGAAAACGAAGAAAACGTGTGCGATTAATTCGAAGCTTCGAAGTGAACTACACGTGTGTAGTCATGTTTGTTATTTTATTTTGCACGCTCACCTGGTTCCCATAAGTCGTTCTAATTGCTGGGCAACTCGCGGCAGGTTGAAACTGCAGAAAGAAAAATCAGGAGAAGCTTGTGAAGGAAGTGCTCTGATTCGACAGAAAGCCGATATCGTAGTTCACTATAAGGAAAATCAATTGCAATTTTCGGTAATGATTTAGGTCGCGTTTGTTTTTCTCTTGCATGTGACTCCACATCACACGACTGCATCGATTTGACATCACGGAAATTTATTGTATTGTTTGGGAAAATGGGTAACAATAGACTTTTTGTGCTGTTGGCACAAGTGACTTGTCTTTGCACACAAGACTGAGCTAGTTTGATGGCAGTTTTGATCAAATTTTTTTGAGATTTTTAAAGTGACTAGTCGAATTGAGCGATTGAACGTCAATTTCATGCCACGTCGTCATTGCTTTTCAGCCTTCAAAGCTAACACTTACGCGAAGACGACTGGAGGTTTCCTCCACCAACTCTGATCCGCGTCCATTTCGATGCACTTTCGAATTTCTCTCGCGCAAAAAACCTAATTTTCACAGTCCGCGATCTTAATCTCACAATGAGCCAAAACTGAATGAGCTGTTTGGCGAAAATTTTCTCCCAAACGGAAAAGCTTGCCTGCTGAGACTGAACGCGAATCATTCCACGCACATATCAAAATCAATCATTTAGATGCTGATCTGACAACTTTGAAACTTAAAGGAGCTGTCCGGACATGAAAGCACTTGGAAGTTGTTTCTTGTCCAATTTTCACGAGATTGTTGTTGATGTTTGATAAATTTGTTCATAAACAATTTTCTTCTGAACTTTTTTCAAGCACTTTTTATTATGATTTATTGATTCGAAGTTTAACTTTGCTACTCTTGTTCAAGGCAAGTTGAATCTCAAGATGGAAGTTTGCCCTGAACAAGCGACACCTAATTTATAAAGCTTTTTGAGCTTTTTCGCAACAATGCAATTGAAAGTGTTTTGAAGCGTGTCGAAGGAAGTTCGCGGATTTTAACAGACGCGGTGTGTGGCTTTAGAACTTTAGAATGCTACGCTTTCGGGGAATTCAGGTCAGGTTTACACACAAATTTGGCGGCCAGCAAGCTTTTTAGGTACGCTGCAAGCTTTTTTGGCAGCTTTTTCACAGACGAAAATCTTCTTCGAAGCACTTTCAATTTACATAATGGCGATAGAAACAACTGCAAGACTTCACAAAAATCAATTATCCTTACTTGCACTCAATCAACGGTTCAAATTACAAAGCTTCCCCATTTTTCTTCCGCTGACGACGTAACTTTGACTTTCTGCTGAACTTCTTGGTCGCTAATAACTTATTGTCTTCGGTTTTGGGAATTGGTCCGCGTTTTTTCCTTTTTTGTCTACAAGACTATGCTGACCTGCTTCTTCTGCTACCCTTCGCGAAATGGAGTGTCTGATCGAGACTCGGGATTTTCACCGTCTTTTGAATTTCTGGGGAATGTGCTTTTAAATTTATAACTTTTTATTGTGCACGCGATTCGTAAAATCAGCTGCTCGTAAAAAACTTTCTTCACGAGTGGTTCAAAGTTTCTTGAGTGTTGTTTTGTTACTTTGAGTATGATTTACGGTGCTTTGTTTGCTTACCCAGTTAGACTTTTTGACTTCATCGCCGTCTTTTGCTATGTCGTAGCTTTCTCGGGTTCTGGATTACTGTTCGGCGAATCGTCGACCTTTTCCGTCTCTTTAGTGTCTTACTGTTCGCAAAGGAGTCAAGTTTGTTCTAAAAGCCATCACTGTAACTCATCTTGCACTGCTGGTGGATTTTTCAATCCTTAACATTCCAAAATTCAAATCGAAATGAATCCTTTTGGAACAATTGAAAACAATTCATCATGAGAAATCGAAAACACGAACCGAATAATTGGCAGCCAATTTTGACACTTTAACTAAAATCGCATTGGGTGATACAATAAAACGTTCGTTGCCTGTAAATGTTTGTGAATAAAGCTCGTTGATTTTCATACAAAACTAGCATAAACTTTTCAAGTCATCAATTTATCAGACTGGATTCTTTTGATACATTGAATTTAGTGGCGATAAAAACTTTCCAGCTCAAAATTCAATTAAAATCTTTCAATTCAATCAAACTTTATCCATTAGCTTCCCAAACTTTTTAATTTCTTGTTAATTGCCTTTGTTTTGAACCACCCCTTGCCGATAAACCACTTCATTTCACACAACAAACTGCTAATGGGCTGTAACGCTCTAGCATCGACATGAATGGATCGTTTGATGTAACGCTCTACTTTTCCACGTTTGTGCAATGTTTCAACATGGAATAGAAATCAAAGTCAAGCTTTTAACGACTTTTAACAAGTTCAACTAGAATTGCTCTACAAATTATTGCCCTTCCTTCATTTTATCAATGCAGCGTTGAAATGAACACAAAATATTGAGCTTTCAATAATTCTATATCGTTGAAATTGGCTCATAAACAAAATCCATAAAATATAAAAACTGAATTTTATGTCAGTTAATTGTTGTTTCGTTCCCGTAAAGCTTTTTTCAAACAGTAGTTTCAACGGTGTTCGATGTTATGGGCTGAAGTGATTAAGACAACCCGAAATAAAATATTTTCATTTATTTACTGTTCAAATCTGTGCCGAATCAGCTGATTTTGTTCAGAATGGTGGGTTTAAAAACAGATTAACAAACAAACAAATTTTAAATTCATCTCAAAATGTAATCCAAAACTATTGCGGGAAATGTGCAACATTTTTAACGAAAATCAATTTAACACACCTTCTGCTTACTTGTTTTTAAAGTTTTGTTTTTCACTTTACAAATAGAAAATGGAATAATTTAAAATCAAAATGGAAAGTGAAACAAATGCATACAAGATGTGTATCAGAAAATAAAATCTTTAAGTATGTTTTGTTGTCTTCGATTTTACGTTTATCATAGCCAACTCATAGTACTGTCTTTAGCAGTACCTTTAGCAGTAACGAAAGGCTGCTTGGGGAATTCGGCGACCAGCCAACTGATGCCTGACCTTTTGTAATGGCATCGACATGAATCTATCTTTTGATGTCATTTCAAGCCCATCTCATTTCGATTGGAATTAAACAGTTCAGGTAGAATTAAGCTGGTTAGTAAAAAAAGTTGTGGTTTGCAAGCTTTTGTTTCAAAAGATTTTTCACGATTGATCACCAACGTCGAAAACAAAACATCAAACGGTTAAAGCATGTTTGTTTTAATTCAAATATGCTGCAATCGATTGTTTTTATTTTTTTCGACGTTGCCTTCAGAACGTTTAGTCAGTTCCGGGTGTTCAAAGCGACACAACGTTTTTTATTAGTATTTCGGAAACACTACAAAAAAATATCACAGCATAAATCACGATATATGTTGCCGTCCAAAAGGCAGATTTCGAAATATCCTGCTGAAAGGAAATGTTTTCGAAAGAAAAACTAACACAGCGAAACATTACTATTGGACGCACCAAAACAGAACCAAACATTGAAGAAAAACAAGCAGGTTTTATCACCCTACGGTTGAACCTTTTTTGTTCGTCTTATAAAATGATAGAGTTGTTCCACAAGTTAAATTTATGCAATAGACATTTTCCATTTACACAGCTTAGATAGAATCTAGAATTCAGTTTGCTCAGGTCGATTTAGAGAAATATAAAATAAGTGATGGCAAATCAGGCAGTCGCTGCGTCATTGACAGAAAGCCCAACAAGCGTTGACAAACTCCTAAAACAAAACCAGCCGGAGAATCAGTTCACTATGGTCGACTATGGCTTATTTGGCGTGATGCTGTTGCTGTCGGCATTGATTGGCATTTACTTCGGATTTTTCTCGAAGAATAAGCAAAACAACACACTGGAATACTTGCTGGGCGGAAAAAAGATGAAGTTTTTCCCTATCGCAGCGAGTTTAATTGCAAGTCACATCAATGGTATGATTTATGTTTTCGAGTGAAATGAGTGCCTTGTCTAGTGGTTGATAAGACGAATTCATATATTTAAGTTTGTTGTTTCCAATAAAAATAACTGACGCTCTTGATTTGACATTCACAATATTTTTCACAATAAAATTTTAATTAATTTAATTGATTCCTTCGTTCTCAGCTTTCACGATGCTCGCAGTTCCCAGTGAAGGTACGAATTTTTCTGAGGGAACAATTAAAATTCTTCAATTACTCATTTTAACTTTGCAGTCTACGCTCACGGGACCGAATACGCGCTGTGCGTAATCTCAGCTTTATTGGTGAGATTTGCAAATCATTTCTTGCCGAACGCTTCATTAAAATTCTTTCAACATTATTTAAATTCCAGACGGCTGCGTGCTTAAATTTTATATAGTAAGCAAATCAATGATGATGTCAACAATCTTTTTTAGTAAACACTGATATTCTATTCAACAGCCTGCCGATATTTTTCGAACTCCAACTTACCTCGTCGTTTCAGGTAAGGCAATAGACTTCAAGTTCAAGAAAAAACATTGAAACTTTATTTTTAGTATCTCGAGAAACGATTCAACCGAAAAGTTCGACTGCTAGCCAGTTCCATTTACATTTTCTCGGGGATCATTGGACTCCCAGCTATAATGTGAGTTCGTTGGATTTGTGCTTGGGACAGCGAGTTCACGTTTATGTTTCAGCTATATGCCAGCACTGGCACTTTCACAAGCCTCTGGGATCAATCTCCACGTGATAACAACGTTTACAAGCATGGTTTGCATATTTTACACCACAGGTTAGTTACTTCCAGTGACTTCCAAAGACCAATCCGCTTACAAATAAATTTTAGTTGGTGGACTGAGAGCTGTCGTGTGGAGCGACACGTTGCAGTTCATCCTGATGATCGGTGGACTCGCGATGGTGATCGGCCTAGGCCTGATGTCAACAGGTGGCATCGTCGAAGTATTTAAAAAAGCGGACGCCGGTGGGCGATTGATTCTCTTCAAGTAAATATCGATTCAAAGTTTTCCACCTTCGAGGTTCTTAAAAAAACAAATCTTCACAGCATGAATCCATCGCCTTTCGTTCGAACTTCGTTCTGGACGCTGACAATTGGAATGTCGACGGCTTGGATTGCAAAACTGGGAGTTAGTCAGTGCAGCATCCAGCGGTTTCTAGCTGTGCCTAACATTGAAGTGGCGAGAAAGGCCGTTTGGGTGTTCGCAATTGGCTTAGGCGCACTTAAACTCGGTGCAATTCTTCTCGGGCTCATAGTTTACGCGAAATACCAGTCTTGCGATCCAGTAACTAACAAGCAAATCAAGTAGGCTGAAATTACTGATCAAAAGATTTTAAACTAATTTATTTTCTTTTTTAGGAAGCTTGATTCAATCGTGCCTTTCTTTGTATTAGAAGTAGCAAGCAAAGTTCCTGGTCTTAGCGGTCTGTTCATTGCTGGGATATTTTCAGCCGCGCTTAGCTCGATTTCTTCCATTTTAAACACAAAAGCGGGTATCATCTACGAAGACTTCATTCGGCATCGATACCCAAACGCCACAGAGAAGCGAGCCAGTGATGTGATGAAGTTACTGGTCGTTGTGCTAGGAGTCATCATGCTGTCGCTTGTTTTCGTCGTTGAACACCTTGGCTCAATCTTCAGGCTTCATTACGCCATCAACGGCCTTACTGTAAGTCAGCTTACATTGTTTGGTGAATGTTTCAAGCTAAAATCTTGTCTAAAATGATTTAGGTTGGCACATTCTTCGGAATTTTCACCATCGGCATGTTCTCCAGAACTGCAAACACAACTGGAATCGTCAGTGGTACAATCGTATCACTCTTAGCTGTCGGTGCGATAATCATCGGTGCTCAAACTCTTCCTAAGCAACCCCCGCTTCCATTTAGGACGGACCAATGCGAGATTCCAACCAACGTTACTTATGCCGCTGACGCAATCTTCGCACATGAGGAATTGACTAAAGATATTCCAATCATTTTCCACCTTAGCTTTATGTATTACGCACTTCTGGTGAGTTTATCTGCTTAAATTCCTTCTTGATGTCCTTAATCTCCTTGTTGGTGTGCTAGACTTCTTGTAAATTTACCTAAAAGTCTTGTAAGCAAACTAAAAGATTATCTTTTGCTTTATTCGTTGCAGGGTCTCGTAATAATGACTGCAGTCGCTCTTCCAACGTCTTGGCTGACGGGAAGTTACTACGAGCCTCAATATTTTGACGAACAACTGCTTGCACCATTCAGACGGAAGACTGGCTGGAAAGAGCGAAAAAACACAGAAACGCCAGACGATAAGCACGAACTAGAAGACTTTAAGAAAGCAGCAGCTTGACATTTACTGTAATACCTCAAGTTTTTTCATGAATTGTTGAATTTCAATCCCAATAAAATTTTACCTTCTCCTTTTACTCGAAAGATTAACATTCCTCGCTTTTGCGACGGTTTTAGAAGATTTGAAATGTCTGTGAGACAGTTTTTTTGTTAGAGTTAATGCGAAATCGAGTTGATTCAATAAGAAAGCGAGTTGAGTTGATGAGAAATCGATTTTCTGTGTTTTAAGAAAGGATTTGTAAGTTAAGACGAAGATTTTAAGAACCAAGCTTGACATATGCTCAATAGCAGACAATTTTGTATTAAATTTTCTACGATCTGCACGTTGTTTCAACCCGCACATCAAACTTATGATCCTCAAACGCTTGTGAACGGCAAATTTTTCAAAGAATTATTGTTACCAAATCTCGAGTTTTGTTGAAAATAAAAACTTAATAATGATAAAACCACAGAACAAAGTTTGTTTTAAATAATTTGTTTTGTTGCAGTATTCTAAATTACTTGTTTTATATTAATTCTCACTTTTAATTTAGCTAATAACAGAAAAAGGACGCGAAACAAGTTGTCAAAATGGTTTCAGTAGGTTTCTTCCTCGTTGAGGCAGTTTTCGGTCTCATGCAGGTCGAATTCTGATTGAAAAACAAGAAATTTTTGTAAATTCACAGAGAAACTATGAAAGCTGAGTGTCAACAAACCTTCGCAGTGGTCGCAGTAAACTCGTGGTGGCGGTAACTTTCTGTTCTTCTTTTCTTTAGGCGCTGGCTCGTCCATTCCTGAGCTCTGTGTTGGACAATCTTCAGTGTCGTGCGAATCGAACTCTTCGCAAATGTCGCAATACAATCTCGGCGCTGGCTTTTTCTTGTTCAAGAAATCCATGCTGAACGCGTTTCTAAAAAGAATTTTAATAAAATTAGATTACAGCTTATACATTCGAGAGCTTTCAGATAAATTTCAAGCTCTGGTTTAGCTTTCAAAGCTCTCAGAGGTTTTTTTAGAGCTATATTTAAGCTTTTCTTACCCAGATGCGTCACTAGAAGTTGGACCTGCACCGAGAATGTCGACTTTCTGCTGGAGTTTCAGGTTCTTCTTGTGCATGTCCGAAATGATCGAGTTAAGGAACTCAATATGGGACTGAAAGAAAGAAAAAAGAATTGCAAAACCAAGTTTTACTTCATCAGTGTGAAAGCAAACCTGCATTTCCTTATCGTAAACTTCTCCAGTCTCCGGAATCCGGTGCGACGATTCTATTTCTTCGAGTTTTCGCTTCATCGACTGGTTCGAAAGCATCAGCTCAGTTTCTCTTAATTCCAAGTCCTTCAACATCAAAGTCAGCTCATTTTCACGCTTTTGAGTCAGCTTCAGGTTCGAAGTGTCTGTTTGAGATGCGTTTTCTTGAAGCTTCATATGACTTTGCAGCAAGTTGAGTTTCGATGACAAAGCTTCGACTTCTTCATGCTTGACTTGTTCCAGAATCTGAATTTGTTCTTCCAAGTCGTTGATCTTAGCTTGGCTTTCGAATGTGAATTGGTTCTTCGCTCCCAGTATATTCTGCACTTGGTCTTCCATCTCCTTGTTGCCTTTTTCGACCGCGTAGATTTTCATCTTAAGTTCTCGGATTTCCGAGTCGCGTTCGGAGATGTCCTGGTTGAGTTTCTGAACCAGTCCGAAAGACAATTCTTTCTCGCTGGATGTCGACTTAAGGCACGACTGGAAGTTCTCAAGGTTCGTCTTCAAATCGTCGATAAGGTTTTGTTTCGACGAGCATTCATCGAGCAGTGTTGTCAGTTTCTCGTCCTTCGTTTTCAATAAACTGTGAGTGTCGTTGGTCTTCTCTGCGAATTTAGTCTCGATAGTTTTGATTGTCGATTGAAGTTGCACGATTTCTTCGTCACGCGAACGCAGCTTTTCATCAACGGATTGCTTTTCCGTGTCTTTTCCCATGATTACTTGCTGGAGATCTCCGATTTGAGCTTCCATTCCGCGCAATTGTTCTTCATTGGAAGTTCTGAAGCTTTCGGATTCTTTCTTGCCTGACTTCAGCTTATCTTCGAGAGACTTTTGCTGTTCCTTAAGCTGTTCGACATTCTTCTGCAAGTCTTCCTTCTCAACCTTTAGATGTTCTTCTCGGTTCACCAAGTCGACTTGTTCATCTTCAACCTCGCGAAGCTGTTGTTTCAAAAGCTCCAAGCTTTCCTCGAACTTTTTCTTTTGCGAAACTTCATTCTCGATCTGGTTAGTCAAACTGTTGATTCTTTGGTCGCGCTCGTAAAGCTGAGCTTGCATGTCGTCATGCAATTTGATCTTATCTTCGTTTTCACCGGTTGTCAGTTTCTGAAGTTCCAAAGCGCCGGTGATGTCAGCCTCGAGTTTCAAAATCTTGTTTTGTTTGACTTGAAGCTTGCTTTCATACTCGTCCCTGAGAAGATCCTTCGACGTGGCCAGACTTTCCAACGATTTCTTGGCTTCGTCAGTTTGTGCACGTTGTTCATCAAGCTGGGCTGCGATTTTGGCTTCCTTGTCTTTGAACTCGTCGATGACTGCTTTCATGGATGAGTCGCTTTCTCTGGTGTTCAGTTTCACTTCTTCAATTTCCTGCAATAGTGTTTCCTTGTCTGCGTTCAAGTCACGAACCTTCGCTTCCATTTCTTCACCAAGATTTTCCAACTTTTCTTGAAGCTCTTGGATCTTTCGGTTGAGTTGAATTCTTTCTGTATCGAAAGTTCCACGCAAACTGTTGAGTTCGCTGTTCAGAGTTGACTTTTCTTCATCCGAGGACGACTTGATGTTCTGCAGTTCTTGGTTCAATTGATTTTCACTCTCGATCTTTTGGCCTTGTAAGTTGTTCAGCTCGTTCTTCAATTTCGCACACTGCTGGTCCAAGTGGCTGTTCTGCAAGTTTAATTCATCAATGCTTCGCTGGAAGGTTTGAATCTTCTCTTGAGCGTTGTTTTGGTAATCTTCGAATGCTTTTTGCTTCTCCTTCATAGCCAAATTCAACTTTGTAACCTCAGAATTGGTGTCAAAGGCCGAGTTTTTGATTTCTTCAAGTTCTTTCTCCAAAGCTGCCTTCAAATCGGTGAGTTGCGTTATTTTCTCGTCGTTTGCGCCGAGTTTTCTGTTAAGTTCATTCTTATCGACTTCAAGTTTATGCTTTTCTTCTTGAAGTCTGTTTGCTTCTTCAGTTTTGCTGGTTTCTGTTTGCTGAAGCTTACTCGAAAGCTCTTCCAAGCTCTTCTGGAGCTTTTGAATCTGAGAAGCTTGTTTTTCATCGCCGCGTTCCATTCTGATAAGCTTGGAGCTTAAGTCCTTCAACTCGTTGTCTTTCTGAGCGACAACTTCGTTTTGAACCGCCAAAAGCTCGACGAATTTGGCGTTAAGCGCGTTTGTTTGTGTTTCACGGTCAGCTTTCAGTTGAGTCTGGAAGTCGATTTTCGCTGCGTTCAACTCATCAACTGCTTTGTTTCTGGCTTCTTCAATTTCGGAGAAGGATTTTTTGCCGTCCGCTTCGAGTTGTTTGAAATCTTGCGTCCATTTCTCAATCGCTGAAGTCTTTTCAACTACGACATTGTCCAGTTCCTTCAATTTGTTTTCAAGTTCAGCAAACGTCGTGTTGTGATCATTGTTTTCCGTTTCCAATCGGCTTAAACTAGCTTCGACGTCTTGAATCTTGCTATCTTTGCTTGCGATGTCAGCTTCAAGCGCTGATTTGGTTTCGGAATGCTTTTGGACCAACGACTTGAAGTCTTCTTCGATTGCGAGAGTTTTCTTGAGTGTTTCATCGGAGTTGCTGGTGAGAGTTTGCAGTCCCTCTAGACTTTCTTTCAATCCAGCCATTTCCTTGGCGTTTTCGTCGATTTTCAAGCTCAGCTGCTCGTTTGCCTTTTGTTTTTCAGCCAAAGCCAGCGACTGATCTTCAGTAGTCTTTTGAAGCGCTAGGAACTCAGCCTCGATTGTAGTCAACACATTTTGAAGCGCAGCCAGCTCGAGTTCTTTCTTGGTAAGATTTTCAGTCTTTTCATTCGAGTTTTCTTCTATTTGCTGCAGTCGCCCGTTAAGCAAAGATTCTTTTTCGTTCAAGCGAACTATTTCGATTTCTTTTTCAGCGACTGCGAGCTTCACTTCAGTCTCAAAAGCTGTCATATGCGCGATCGTCTCGTTAAGCTCTGCAATTTTGACATCTTTAGCTGCAATTGCTTCGCCTTTAAAGCTTTCAGCGTTGCTAGCAGCCTCGATGTGAACTTTCAGCTCGTTTTCCAGCTCGGATATTCTGTTATCTTTGGACGTTGCCAGGCTCTTGGATGCTTGTTGGTTAACTTCAATCTCGTTGGCTTTTTGGTTGAGTTCTGATTCGAGTTCCTGGATGCGCTGTTCTAGACTCTGAAGACTATTCTTTGCTTGCTCCTCAAAAGCTTTAGCTCTAGATGATTTGTTGTCCAAATCTTTGTGGACTTCGGCGAGAGTTTCACCAAGCGACTTGACATAATGTTCTAAAGTATTTTTCGCTTTTTCAGAACTTTGCAAAGCACTTGCTGCCTCTCGAAGGTCATTTTGAAGTTGCTCCATCTCTTGATTGGTTGGACCAGGCACGGCAACTGATGTTAAATAAGGTTTTAGAAGCTTTGTAAAGTTAATTTTATCAAGAACTTACCGAAATCTCCACCAGCTTTGGCATTGCTTCGTTTGAGTTCATTTTCTAACTGCGTTATTCTTTCTTTAAGTTCAGTCTGTGAAAACAAAATCAAATCAGTCACATTTGAAATTGAAGACATGAATTTCACAAACATTTGATTCGTCGGGCGATGTCGCTGCAGTTTCGTCGATAGTGAACTGAAGGTCTTCACATTTCTTTCTCTCTTCTTCAAGTTGTGTTGTCAGAATTGTAATTTTGTCCTGGAACTGTTGGTTGAAAAAGAAATTTGGTCTTATATTAATAGCCGTAAGATGTTTGATTGTTCCTGTATCAAAGTTTAAGGAAAATTAAATTTCTTGAAATCTCCAAGTGGCGTTCGAGAGAATTTTTATTCTTCTGAGTTTCAAGACACGAGTGCTTTTCATTCTATCTTCTGTCAAAGCTGCTTAAAACATTCCAAAATAGCCGATCCAAAATCCGGTTCAAATTTTATTTTTGGTTCGAAGTTTACTCAGAAAATCTTTGCAAATTCTAAGCGTCAATGAATCAGACAACTTGTACAATTCTTTTTTAAAAAACCATCAACGCGAGTAGCACGCGCGGAATTTAAATTGAAAATTAGAATTAGAAGCACAAAGAATGTGAAGAATGTGTTTGAGTTCACACAAAAGACGGCAAGTTGTAGGCGTGACTCGGACTAAACTTCGGCTAAAACGGTTCAATGCAGCAAAACTCGCACGAAGCAGTTTGCAAATCGAAAAAAAATCCGGCTGTCTTGAGCCATTCTTCAATGACGACGAGAAAATTCTCAGCAAGTTTAATTAACATTTGCAGCTAAGCGTTCAAATGAATCCGAAGACATGCGAAGTCATTCAATAACTGCTTGATTCGGTGTATCAAAGCAAAGCTTCAGTTCATGATGACAACATCTAGCTTTGAAAAAAACTCTGGAACAATTTTGTTATTTACTTTTTATTAAATAGGTTCACAACAAAAATTAAAACTAAATAAGATTTGACTCGATGTTATCGGAATTCGTAGTTTAATGTAGATTGCATCTTATTATTGCGTAGGGTCAGTAAAAACTTCGAAAAGTAGTGCTTAGAACTGTGTTCAAGCTGTTAGTAAGCAGAACGATCGAAAAACTCTTTATTCGACGAAAACATCGTGGAGAATGCAGTGGCGTTCGTGATGGCCACTCCAACCGTTAAACTCTCGACGCAAGTCAGCCACTTGGAGATTTCTTTGCTTTATTAGAGTTGCCCAACGACCTGAGTGGTCATCCAGTTCTGGCGACGAACGCTTTTGTGGAAGCACAAACACTCTCGTAAAAAAGTTCAAACTCGGCACAACGACAAGATATTTACCAAATCCATTTTCTTCTTGAACAACATAGCCTGTGTCGCCGATTCTTCTCGGTCATTTTCGCGTTCCTTCATAAGCTGCTCGATGTGATTGCTTTTTTCGCGGAGAATGTCCTTAAAATGGAAGAAAGACAAATTGATGATTGGTTCGTCGAGATAATCGCAAATCATTCCATTCAGAATCACGCTCGTTTGTCAAAGTATGACGTGACGCCACGTAAACAAGCTTTCAAAGTTATTTAAATTCAAATTTTCTTCCACAGCTGATATTAATAAAAGTTGTTCACACAAAACAACGAGTTACGAATATGGTTTTTTCCAATTTGACCGTCTCGTGGTCTATTAGCCACGACGCTGCCACGATTCTAAGAATTTAATTAACTTTGAAAGAGTCGGCGAAGCGAATTCAAATTTTATAATTGATTGAACGTGGAAATAAAGGCGGGCCTACGACAATGCAATTAAAGTCTCTTTTCTGGCTGCCACGTCGCACTTACTTTATATCAACATTGGTGCCTGCTCTCAGGTGGACAGACCAAAAGATAAATTATTACTTAATTCTTCGAGCGTTTTGAATTGATAGTGTTGTTTACATCAACAATTCATATTAACGACTTTAATTCAAATAACAAAAGTTAAATTGAAGCCCACGACGCTCAAGGTGATGAGCTCAATTTACGATGATGTAGCAAATGTGTACAAACAGGAAAAATAAAAAAAACACCAGCACAAACATGATATGCCCTTGAACTTGAAGCAATCTTCGCTGAATGGCTGATGTCACAAGCCGTTACAACAACGAGTACATTTTCAAACGATATATTTCATCTAGTTTTGAATTATTAGATTGCGATCACACAAAATCTTATTTGAATTAAAGTTTTAGTAGATTCAAGTACGGTTTAGTGTGGTCTTTTGGACGTTTTTCTAAAACTTTTCGCAGTTCACTCATTCAAAAACTATTACAAAGAAAAATAATCAATGATACCTGAAGCGAGAACGAAGGCTTCGTCGTCGACATCGCAGACGGTGATTTGTTTAAAGCTGACAGACGCTATAATTGGTGGGGGATCAATAGATAACTCAAGTCAATTGTTACAGGTCAAGTTAGTAAGGTTTAAGTAATTGGAAGAACATTTCTAACATACGGCAAAGAGAAAACGATTCATAGTTTCAAAAAAGGTTCAAAGAAAAGTTTCAAATGTAAAGAAAAGTTCCGAAGAAAGCGGACAAGCACAACTTAGGTCATCTGTGGTACCTTTTGCGTCGAATTGAAACGAAGTTTTGAAGTGTTTGTCGAAGCCAAGCTGCCGAGAGTGATGTTGGACACGAGCGATTCTTGTGAGTTGGCCCGCGACATTTTCGGCTTTCTCGACAACGGTGACAAGGAAACTTTCGATTCTGGGACGAACAAACCGTGGTTGGGTTCGCACTTGAAATATCTGTTGAGAATTGAAATTTGAGAGTGTTGAAGAGTGATCGGTAATTGATTTCACCTTTGGCCGCCAACGGCACCGTCGTTTTTACCGACTGGTTCATCGAACTCGACTCCACACCAAACGCCGGAGGAAAAGGTCGGCACACCTCGGTAACGAAGAATTCCAGCGCGACTGCCGGTGGATGACTTGACGATAATCCTGTCGTTGATTTCTACCGGTTCAGTTTCTAAAATGACAAAAATCGACGTTATAGTTGCAGTCGAATCGTAAAATTGGGAAAAACAACTTGTTCCGAACGGAGATCTCGATACATTGGTTGTGCTATACGTGGGCGACGTGGTGCCGGATCGACCGGGTGTCATCGAGCGGAAGCTCGTGTCCAAGCTCGACATGCCATCAGGTGTCGATGCTGATGGTAAAGGTTCTCGCGTGAGTCGCGGTAGACGAGAAAATATTCCTTTTTTCGGTTCACACTGGAAATAGCGCTTTCCAGACACCGATCCATCGTTCTTGCCTAAGAAAATCGAATTGTTTTCAACTTTGACCTTTCGATGCGACTAAAATCTCTGACCTTCTGCTTCGTCTAGAACGATTCCAGCCCAATCTCCTGGCGCGAAATGAACTTCGCCGATAAACGTGATGCGACCTGGTTTAATACCGCCAACAAAGACTCGCTGCCCGATCATGAAACTATCGGTGTCTGTTGTCAAGTCGTTGCCATTGTCTAAAACGAGATGAACGACCGAAGATAATTTTTTTTTGTTCAATCCGGGAATTGTGTTGTTCCATCGACGAGTTTATTATTTTAAGTTATTATTGATTTCGAGTTATTTTTGTCGATTCAAACTTATTCGTGTGTTGAATCGTTATTTTCAACCTAAATTAATGCCTTTCCAACCTTCCTGTTAAATCCTGCGTCATTTGGGTACATTCAAATTCCGTCATTAATCAGTTAGTAGATTTATTTAAGACCTTTGTGTTAAGTCACCATCACAACAACTAACATCGAGCAATTTCTGCCACCTTAGTCGGTTCACCGCATTCAACCAACCGCGTAACCAATGAGAAAAAGTTTTTCTAGAAAAAACTTCGTTACCTGAACTACAGCGCCTTCCTGTGGCTTCAAAAAAATCTGGAGAAGCCGAAGAAGCGCCACCTAGTCGTGCAAAGTGCGGTATAAACAATAAAAGTGTGACGAAAAACAAATTTGGACGATGCAAAATGCGGAAAGTGTGAAAAGTCACGGTTTACCCACTTTTTCGGTTGATTCGCAAGTATCTCAGTGGTTCGGGTGATCTAGAGCTCGAGTCACGTCCAATCCATGATCCGAATCTGTCAGACCATAATTCATATTCGCTTTCCTCGCTAACGTCTAAGCCAATGAGTTTGTGTGAAGCCAAAACCAAAACATACGAATTAACATCATGCAATGACAATTCAAGCTATCAAAACACAGAAAAACATTTGCTGCGCAGAACATTTGTTTGGATACGGCGAGCGCGTGGGAATTTGAGATCATAAAACACAACTTTAAGACGCTATGCAAATTGCGATGTGAATGGTATCCATTCATTGAAGTCTCTTTAGAGAACTTTTGACCAGTTAAAAAGCACAGCACGTGTGCTGAAACTGAAGACTTTAAATTGTTTTCAAGATCTAAGTTTTAAGAATTTCCATCACGACTTGAGTCTCAATAAATTTGTTCAAGAAACCAAATACTTTTTGTTGTTGCATCTTCTGCACAGCAAAACCTGAGAACTTTTCTGAAGTTTAAGCAATTTTGCAGTCAAAGTCACCTGGCAAATTCGCCTTGATTTCATCAATCGGTCGAGGCATTGCTTTTTTTGTCGTTTTCACCTGAAAATGCGAACACTGCGATGTGAGAAAAGCGATAGAAAATTCAGTGTTAACTCCAGTCACACTTCACTCATTCATGCAATTAATTGAATTGAAATCGGCGATCAATGCAGTAATCAATAGCCGATTTACCGCGTGAGAAACGAGAAATAAATTATGGAAATTAATACGACGGCGTGTGTAAGGTGTAGTCGGATGAAGTTTCTTTCAAAGCATTTTCTAGCGCCCACATCAGACATTTCTCTTCTGATCTTCATTTCAACGTCTCCTGAGAAATATGGCTTTGACATGATAAGTACTTTAACACAATTTTGCGCCATGAAGCCACAAAGCGATATAGTTTAGCTGTCCTTTCGCTCGAGATGACACGATTTCTCTTATTTTTTTTTATAATTTTGAGACTAGCGGGACTTTGCAACTTTCACAAGACGATATTTTTGCGGACACATCAAGCAAGCGCCAGCCGGGACGCCAAGTTGCCGGTATACAATTGTCACCTAATTATCTCAATAAGGAATTATTACAATTAAGCTCTCATTGTTCTTAATTGGTTGAAGTAGTTTATCATAGTTTACTAGCAAAACTCGAGACGATTTGGTTGTCTTTGGTGTTGGATAAATAGATAAAAAGTCGCTGTTGTGACAAACTTAACTGTAAGCTTGTTTTTAGAAGATGATCGCATGTCGTCTTAGCGTATCTGAGCTTCGACGAATCTAGGCGCGATTATATTCTTCTCTCTTTTAGGAGTTTTGCCTATTTGCACTTGAATGTTGCTTTAGAAGTAGGTTTAAAACACTCAACGGCACAACAACTCAAACCTAAAATCAATATTTGATGTTTGTTCCGCAATTCCCTATCGAGCGCCGTTGCACATCAATCAATCAAGCAGCTTCCATCGATAATTCTCGATGGTTATGAGCTATTTAAGCATTAAGTCCTTATCAACGTCTCCGAAAGTTTATCGAATTACATTGAACGATCTATAAAAAAACGTTGTCACGATTGGCAAAGCAGCGTTCTCAGCCTTAACACAGAATTGCCACAGTCACACGCCCGTCATAAACGCTTTGTTTAACACGATTCAACAGTGTTCATCCTTCCGGATGCATTTTCAACTCAATGAGGCAGTGCACATTCAGTTTCGGAACTGTTTTAAATGCTGAACGTGAGATCGATGTGACATCTGAGATATCCCACAACAGCAACTTATGTGAATCTAACGGGCACTAAGTGAAACAGATGATGCTTCAGTTTTATTGAAACTAATGATCAAGCGCACATGAAGCTCACGTTCTAATCGATCTTAAACGTTCGATTCGTATTGCACTGCGAGTATTTTTTCTTACTAGAAAATTAACTTTTAATGTCGATATCGCTCACGCCAAAAAAGGCTTTTCAATTTACAAGCAGCGCGACTCAAGTTCAAAGCTGCATTTTGATGAACGGGTTCGCAGTGTTTGTGTAACTTTAATGCATTTTCTGTAAGCAATTGTTTTCATCATCGATTTGAGCGATCTTTCGCGATCGAATAACAAGATAACAAGATGGTGTTAGGCGCATAATACCTCGTGTGGTTGAACTTTCAAACTTTTAAAAATGAAAACTTCTTAAAACACCACGCCTCTGAGTCTAAGCTTGATCTAGACAAGACTTGATTGTGGTTAAAAAATTCTTCTACAAAATTCTTGCGTTGTTTCTGTCGTTTTTTGGTTGAAAAATCGCACAACGCTCGAAGAATATGGAAACTGCGTGTAGGTGGATGATCAAATAACTTTGGGTAAAATTTATTAGCTCTTTTCATTAATGCGCACAAAAATAATGCCTACCGTGCCGTTTGATTCATGTCTAATGGCTAAAATACTGAATGAATTGAAAAATAATATGCTTAAGGCGACCAAAGCCATGGTAAAATGATTTTCGCGCATTGACATGGTTATCAACTCGACACTTAACGATTCTTAGTGGGTGGCATAGAAAAACAGCTTTCCGGAGCTTATGAAATTCGCTATGGTGTGTGGTTTGATGTAATTGCTGTGACAGATCGTCAGAAAGGTTGGGAAATTCCATGGAATTGAAAGCTCTTATGAACGAAGTCGGTCTTACGGTCGATTGACAATCTTTTGAAAGCTAATGTGCAACGAACCCGATTAAACCCGTGAAAAACGAAACAAAAATTACCGACATTCAGTTTTACATTCTTTGTTTATGAGAAAAGCTGGCCGTGTTGTAACGCGCAAATCGTTCTGTACAAGTGAAGATCACCTTTGGCGCGCTTCAAAGTCAAACTTGTTGAATTTTTCTGGTTGGGAAAAAACTGAATGCGGTGGATTTCGTCAAGAACCCGCTAATTGTATGGGCAAAAAAGTTTAAACTTTGCTTTCTTCTTGGATGGAGAGTTGCGAGTGAGATATTCCACGAGCGTTGCTGAATCGAATTGAAAGTTGAATCTCAAAAATGTTCATTTTTACGCGGTTTCGAGCATTTAAAACTGTAAAATTGTCATTATTGTCTTGCATTTCATGGATTTTGCGCGTTTAACTTTTTGTTCGCGAGAAAACACGTAAAATAATTGAATTTCTTTTTTGGACAATCTCGAAATGCTTACACAAACGAAAATCTCGCGGAATCGTTTAATTATCTCAGAATCACAAACACACAAATTATCTAAACAAGCATAAACTCCAAATCTCAAGTCTTTAACTTCAAAATTCGTGCCGTTCTTACCAAGTGTAGGCGCTTATTGATAATTTAATTTTCGCTTTTCGTGTCCCGATGTTGACTTTTCAATTTTACTTTTGATTAATCTTCTTTACTGAAGATGCTGCTTGCGAGCAGGTCGATGTCAAAACTTAAACTGAGCGAGCAGCCGCATGCGTGAGTAATATCAACTGGCTTTTTAAAAGCTCTTGCTGTCAGTTGGAAGGGAACGGAGCTGTGGCTGACAGCACGAGGTCAACGTTGCAAAACATTCAAATGAAAACAATAACAACGCATCTTCTTTGAGTTTCGTCGGTTAGCGGAGCATGAAGATGTTAAATTGTCTCAGACTGGCTAGCGTTGAATGGAACGTGCTCAAGCTTTATCTTCTCTCACTAAACCGTATGTGCGATTGGTGTTTGTGACTAGCAGAATCCACTGAATCAATGATTCAACCCAAGTTCAAACTCAAGAGGAACACCGATGATCGTAGCAACCGCGAATCAGAGCGACCACAAATGAATGAAACTCTACTCACTTGGCTTCTTTCCAGGAGTTGCGGCCGACGGCAGATCGGGCTTTCTCTCACAGCAACTGTGGGTAGTTTTGATTGACGACGGCGGCTTGATTCCAGACAACTTCGGAAGGGAGCTCGCATGCTTTCCACTCGAATCTGTCTTGTCACTCATTTTTCTTTGCTCTATTTTCACTTTTCACAGTTAAATTTTTCTATTTCGCGAATATCTACACACACGATCTTCTTCAATTTGTTGCTCTCGCTTCTTCTTCTTCTCACTGATCACTAAATTTTCCCCAAACCAGGCAGAAATGGCAATTTTC
Organism: Belgica antarctica; assembly: GCA_000775305.1. NCBI lineage: Eukaryota > Metazoa > Arthropoda > Insecta > Diptera > Chironomidae > Belgica > Belgica antarctica. Next base: position 116,367 of record JPYR01000153.1, read on the forward strand.
ACGACGGATCGAAACGCGCATCAACAAGAAATTATTTCCAAATGGAAAAGTTGACGATGATCACTGCGACGAATTTCCTTGCACAAACACTGATCGATTGGGAGTGAATTCCACGAATTAAAGTACTCCACGAAGTTGAATTGTCACTGTTTCCAGGGCGCTGCAAACGATTTCCTGGCACGGCACTCGTGGTTGTCACCGATTCATAACAAATTAAAGCTGCAAAGTCCGCTCTATCGGCGGTTTATCGACACAAAACACCTAGAAAAACAATTGAATTCTTGGCTTCAAGAAACCCGCACAACAGCAACTGACGTAAACAGTGAAATCCGCGCAACGCCGAGACTCGCTTAATCGGTTCTGACAAAACAATTTTATTATAAAGAGGGCGAGCTAGGGTCGATTTGTTTCCGGTTAATAAAATAGTTAAAGCTCCGCCGAGATGCTCAATTGATCGACAACAACGTTCACGGACGGGTCGCCACCCATTGCAAACGAAATGAAATTAGTGTAAAGTACAAAAGCCTCAAAAAAATCAAAATTCAGTGAAATTTTATCGCGAGCCATTGAGATTAATAAAACCGTGATGAGCATGACTCGCTCGTTGGAACGACTACTTGAAGAGTCCTGTCTGAGCGGTGAACTCAAGCTGAGTGGGAGGAAGCTGAAAGAGTTCCCGAAAAATTTCCAGAAGTTCAACTTATCTGACTGTGTTTTTGCAGGTAAGCTTCGAGTCTTCTTTAGACCGACAATTAATTACGTGCTTGAGCATATTAAGCGTGATTCATCAGAGCATAATCCAAACTAAGCGCTTTACAGCCGCCTAATGAATGCGAAGCAGAGTTTGAATCTCTCGATAGTCGCAAATTATATAAAAATGAACCCGGAACGGCGAGAAAATCGATATCTTATGTTCAAGTGCATGGGAGAAACACTTTCCGTCTCGATACTTATCATAAATTTGGTGTTAGGGACTGTTCAGGGACAAGTTTATAATGAGAATCAATAACTGAACTTGTGAGCGCTGATTGAGTGGAGCAGCTTTTTTGATTGGACTTTGCATGAACTCAGCTTAATTGTTTTATTTTCGGCCGGCATTTTTGCGCAGCTTTTCGTAGTATTCGCCGCATTAGACAAAGACATTTCTTGTTAGCAAGGCATTTCTCATGAGTTCTTCTTACATATATTTTCGTTCTTTTTCAAACATTTGGTGTGGCTACATTCTAGCTCACGAAAAACATGCCTCCATGAATGTTACGCATAAAAAAACATCACTATGTGTTGATTACTTCTGACGGTGCCTATTTCGAAGCGTTTTTAATTAAAAATACATTTTAGTGTCGCAACGCCTGTCGTTTGATATTAGAATCAAATTCAACTACATTTTCTTTGACACTTTAATGTTTATTCAACTTTTATGTTTCTTCATTCACAGACCTATCACGAAACCGCTTTTGTGAGCTTCCAGACGATGTGACTTCGTTCGCGTTCCTCGAACGTCTGCTTTTGTACCATAACGCGATTCGGTCGATCCCGGAGACTGTGCGCGGGCTCAACTCGCTCACCTTTCTTGATCTTCGAAGCAACCAGCTGACGGTGTTGCCTCGAGAGCTGTGCTTTCTCCCACTCCAGATCCTTCTCATCTCAAACAATCGATTGACATCGCTTCCGGATGAACTTGGTCGGATGAGCTCCTTGACAGAACTCGAAGCAGGCTGTAACCAGCTGACGCATTTACCTGCAAGGCTAAGTGAACTTACAAACTTGCGATCGCTGTGCTTGAGAAGCAACCAGTTGATGTATCTTCCGCGAGAGTTGACCAGCCTGTGTCTCGTTACCTTGGACGTCAGTTCCAATAAAATTGTGTCACTTCCGGTTGAACTGCGATTGATGACGTCACTAGTTGATCTCAATCTGGCTGATAACCCGTTGACGTCACCACCAGCGCAGTTATGCGTTCGTGGGATTGTACACATCTTGAAGTACCTGGAAACAGTTGCGGCTAAGCAGGAAGGCAAGGTCGAAGGCAGTAACTCGCTGAGACGATCGCTGCCAAAGCAACACTCAACGCCAGTGTTCAACGAGCTACTCAAGTCAAAGAAGAACAGTGTCGACAGCCACAGCAACTCGGATTATGGGCTTGACTCGAAATGGGACCAAGAATCGCAAGCGAAATGGCAATTCCCGACGACGCCACTGCACGTCAGGACCGAATTGAGCAAAAGCGATACTTCAACTCCCGCGGGAATATCGCCAGGTGGCTTCTACGGTCATCCTTTCGACGAAGACCACTTGAAGCGTCAACTCGAAAAAAGAACAATGAACCATTCGAATCCAACGCTGACAAACGGCGCTACTGACGAATTCGCAGAAACTCCTTCGCTGGACCGTCAAAAGTCGGACGACAAACCAAAGACAGTCGGGAATATTCAGACATACCGTGAATATAAAGAAGCGTTGCGTCAGCAGCGAAGCCACGACTCATCGTCGGTCTACAAATCGCGAGACGGATCGACTCCTGAAGGCAACTCCGAGTTGATTCTGAAGCTGCAAGGCTCAGCGAGCGGTTCACCATCAAATGGCAGCAATCAAACGTCGCCGATGTACACGCCGTACCGCAACATCAACCTCCCGCTTCACGCTGGCAACGGTCATAACGGAAAAGAAGATGAAACTGATAGCAGAACAACTCAAAAGCCGCCGATCGCGAAGAGTGCTACAAATGGCACTCACCAAAACGGAAATCATTTGATCTCGGCTGAGGGTTACACAAAACCGAACAGCCCGGGCAAGACGCAAGGAATTCTTCAGCATAACAACTTGAAGAACAGCATCGGCAACAACTCCGCGCAGAAACGAGAACACGCATCGACAACAAACGCTTTCGGTTTCATCAGCAATAAGACAGGACAGAAAACTAATAAGTGAGTGTGTAGGGTCGATTACCTTGAGCTGGTGAATTAACTGTGGATTATTTTAGATCTGTTTCGTGGAACCGTGATTTGTCATCCGATAAGCTGAGCTTCACCATGCGCAGAGAGTTCGACAAGCACAAGGAAGAAGAAGTGTTGATCAAAGAGCTGAAAAGCGTAAGAAAACTTTGAAGTTTTTGATTGATTGTGAAATTAAAATGGTTTTCGCTTTCAGATTTTGCAAACTAAACTTAAGATGTCTTTGCCGGACGACATCGCACCGGCGTTGAGTGACGGAGTTGTACTTTGCCATCTGGCTAACCTTATGAAACCGCATTCCGTTGGGTCGATCCACGTTCCCAGCGCCACAGTTCCCAAGCTGACAATGGCAAGAAGCAGACGGAACGTTGACAACTTGTACGTATTTCAATACTCAAAATTCAGCATTTACTAATTTCTCATTCATTTTAGTCTTGAAGCGTGCCGAAAAATTGGAGTCGATCAGGTAGATATTTCACTTCTTGGTTCTTTTATTCCTACAACTGTTGGTAGTTGGTGACTCTGCTTGCTTTCCTTACTTTTAAACCCCACATTCGACCTTCTCTATGAAATTTACACGAAAAAGCACAGAAACTTGCTAAAAATGCAACTTCCTTCTGCACTTTTTCCTTCTCCTTTGACTTTTCTGTGTCGATATAACGTGCAATAACTTGAGCGACTAGTTTTCAATGAATTTTCGAAGCTTCCTTCTTTTAAAAATTTCAAACAACCAAAAACTCATAACACCAACAGTTAACTGGGTACAGTAAAGTGATTCTCAATCACTTTCCACCCTAATAGTAATCTACTAATTAATAAATCTGGTGCAGGAGGAAATTTGCTCCTCAGAAAACATTTTGCAATCATCGGAAGACGAGATGCAAAGGCCTACAAACGAAACAGCAATGTTTCGAACGATTAGAGCGTTGCTGGAGCGCAAACAGAAGCACATTGAGGGAAAGGCAACAAACACCAGTTCAACTAACGGAGATAATAACAGCTTCAGGCCACACTCGCTCGATTTCAATCGCAAGCGGAAGTTCAGAAGAACGCAATTTCAAATTCCGGAAGAACAAGATGAATCAAAAGAAGATTTTATTTACCAAAAAGACACTGAAATGGAAACTTCGTATCGCTGTACTTACGCTTTAATTAACAAGCTTCCTAGTGATTATAACATAAATAAGTCAGAAAATTCAGATTTTGTGATGAACAAAAGTGAAAAACAAATAATCAATAGCTTTGAAAAGGAACGTGCAGTATTTATTGACAAGGAGTCGGGCAAAAATGCACAAAACGACAGCGAACTGCTGTCGAAAGTTTTGCTGTCAATTTTCATAATTTCCTTTGTGACATTGATTATTTTTCCTTTACCTAACTAAGTTTTTGTGAGCTTTTTGTCAGTTTCGTTGAAAGATCTGTTCGCACAGCCACTGATTAGAAAATAGCTATTACCAAGCTGGGTGCTTAAAACATTAGTAAACTGTGTACTTAATTTCTTCTGTATGAAGTGTTCATTAGCAGTATTTCCACTCCAATAGCTTTCTTGATTACTTTCCTTCGAAGTCTCATTGTTTGCCATTACGCTAATCAAATTATGCTTTCGAGAACTAATTTTGTTGAGTCCTTAATTTAATTTAAAAGCATGCTATTAAGAGATTAAAATAAATCAAAATGCTAAGTTTAAGGCACTAAACTAGACGCTTCCTGATTTAACTATATATTGGCCAAAGTTTACAATGTGGGGCCTAATTTTTAGAAGTTTATTTGTATAAATCTTGAGATTCAGATCGAAATGAACAAGCATATTTTTCGCCTGGCCATAGTTGACCACATGGCCTCAAATTCTGTTGGCCATGTGGCCTAAACTGGGTTCATCAATGTGAAATATTTATTCCCAATTTACCAACACACCAAGTTTGTTTCTCAACACTGAACTTGTTTCAAGATTTGTGTAAATTCATATCAAATTTATTTCACATTAAACCCAAAGAGTAAACTTTGACCATAACTTTTAACAAACGACGTTTGACTAATTGCCCTTTTGGGACAACCAAATGCATCTGCATTTGAAAAAGTCTTCTTTTCAACCGTATTTGATCTGCCTAACCAAAGAACACTGAGTATTTTTATGACCTAATAATAAGATAAGAGAAAACAATTCAAGAACATTGTACTTTCAAAATTATCTTCTTGCTGGCAAGACTTCCAGCACATTTATTTAAACACTTTACTCGGAAACAGACCACGAAAGATTAACCTGACACAAGCAGTATTTTACAATTGGTCAAAGAAACACTGAATGGTGGTTAACTGTAATTGCCTTACCAAATATTTTGATAACCGTAGAGTTGGTCGAGCACAAATAAAAGTAAACTTACATTGGAGGCTAGTTTTGAAATAAAATCTTTACCAAAATTCAATCAAAATTTGGTTGTCAATTTATTTAACTTCAACTTTCTGTTCATTTTTCAGAATCTGTTATGCTCTGCCGCAGATGTTCTTGAAGGAAAAGCAATTGTACAAGTAGCAATCACTGTCACGGAGTTGGTCAAACATCAGTCAGTCTCACTCCCAAACTCGACGAAATCACCGCAACGATACCAAAGTTTGAACATGAACACGATAAATAATAATCCGTCATCAAGAAATTCATCGCAACCGTCATCACCTATTGTTTAAAATGTTTTATCAACGTTTCTGTGAATATGTCGACAAGTTTATCATCATTTCCACACATTTCCATCGTTTAAATTTCTCTCTAAGACAATGAAATTAGATTTTCGGCACTCAAAACCACGAGTTACAGAGTCAGAACCACGAGTTTTTGCTGTTTTTAATGCAAAACGTTTAAATTTAACTGTTTAAGCGTCTAAGTAAAAACTATACTAAAATCAGGAACAAGAAAGTGAGAACAAGAATGGACAGGAAAATCCATATAGTTTGTATTGTATGTGTACATTGAAAGACTTGAATTTTATACCAGCAAGGAAATTTTTAAAAAAAAAACCAAAGATTGCATTTTCACGAGCCGTTTTGCAATGGCTATAATAAACAATCATAAAATTACAAGTACCAACCTTAACATAACTTTGGAAAACTAAGATTTTCAATTTCGTGCCAAAAGCAAAAAGTTTTGTGTCGACGAACGTTGGCCGGACTAATTGAAATTTTGTTTCGAAGAAAATAAAGTTTGTGGATGCCAACGCTGTTGAATAACCAGTACGATCAATCACTTAAATTATACATCACACACAGAAAGCTAGATTTGTTCTGAAAGATACGCAAAATATTTATTTAATTCTTGGCAGTTTCTGATCAAAACTTCGATTTAACTCGATTTACCTTAGACAAAGCAAATTCAAAATTCCAGAACTTTTAAAATAACTTAAAAACTCAATTGGCATTTATAAATGAAAAGTAGGTCTTTAAATGGACTAGATTCTTCAAAGTTTCAAAAATCCAACGAGAATTTAACAGTCTGTATAAGTAGTGTATGGCATTTTGAAGTCAATAAAGGTTTCTCCATTAAATTTGGAGTCAAAATAACTTTCAGTGCCTTTTAATCGTCACGATCTCGATATAAAAGTAGAAAACTTTTTTAAAAATCACCCTGCACATGAAAGATTTTGTGTCAATTGATAGCAGCTTTATTAAAAATCACCCTGCGAATTCGTTCGAATCCATTCCAAACAGTAAAACCAGAAGCACAAATTTAAAGTTTATTGGGCAATAACTGGTAATTAATACTTCATCGATGACCTTGATTGATAAGGAATTTTACTCATTCTAACATTAATCGGTGCTTTTTATGAACAAAAAGATGACACCAAAGCTGTAATTAGCTTGCTATCAAAATAATACAGGAAACAAATCCAGAAAGCTGCCGTGGATGACGTGAAAGAAATCGAAGAAACAGTGATACATAAATATGGCTGGCTTTGAAACATGGCATCAATGATAGGTTGAAGTTGATTTTGTTTTAAATATTTACAAACGTCCAGTAGAAGATGTTGAATACCATGAATGAGCACGGGAAGAAGAATCGTGACCTCCTGAAATTAAAAGTTTGAGTGATCCAAGCACGTTGTCGTTGAACCGTTTCACTTACTTGTCAATCCAAATCGAGATTTGTTGAGGTGTCATCGTTGTCCAAGTGATTTTTGGAGGTTCTTTCTCGGGAAGTGGAGATTCAATTGTCACTGAGAGTGTGCTGTTGCCGTTAGACATGCCGCCGTTCTCGTATGGCTCGACACTCTCTGTCATTATTATAGGAATCGAACCTGAACTCTGGGAAAAGGTGAATTTTTAAGTTATGGATAGAACTAAGTAAAAACTTGAATGCACTTACATGCACAGTCAAATTATTATCGAACTTGAACTTGCGGTTGTTGAGTGGCGACTTTTCTTTGTGCTGCTCTTTGATGTTTGAACACGAGTGCGATTTTTGCAGTGAGTTTGGACTCCCGTTTCCCATTTCCTTGCGCATCGGTCTTGGTGTCAGTGTCTGCTTCAAAATGTTGTGTGTGTTAACCTGAAAGTAACGGAATTCTTTGATGTGCCTTTGGAAAGTTATAAAGCTTACAAACCTTTTTCAACTCAACGTTCTTCTTTCGCCTCCAAATGGTGTTGACAAAAGCAAACTCCACCAAAGTTCCGAAGATGAACAGCGTGCAACCCATGAACCAGATTTCCGAAGCTTTGATGTAGCTCACTTTCGGCAAAGTTTTTCTGTAAAACTTCCGCTTAATTGAAACTCCTAAGTGCACATTATCAAACTTACCCTTGAGCTGAAGCAAGAGTGATGAAAGTCAACATGGTCGTTGTTCCTAACATAATTCGAGGCGCAGTTTGATCAGCTTGCAACCAAAATGAGACCTGAATTTAAAACAAATTAGAAACTAAACATATTGCTGATTTTAAATCTTACCCATGAGATCGCGACAATCATCATCGAAGGCAGAAAATAGTCGAGAAGATAGTAACCTGAGTTCAAAACGTTAATTATTCATTCATCAAAACTTTATCAAGTTCTTCAAAACTCACCCATCTGACGCTTCAACACCACTGTGAAGCTAAGCGAACTGTAATTTCCAGCAAACGCACCTGTTGAAGAAAATTGTGGGACGTTTCAATGCTGTCAACTAAAAATTCTATTTGTGCATAAGCTTAACGCCCACTAAATTTGTAAAGATGCAAAAGCAAACGCATTGACAAGTTTTCCAGAGTTTTCAGAAAGATTTATGATCGAGGCTGACACTCACCGTGACGAAGATCATTCAAATCAGCATTAATCATTGTTTCGTTCGTAAACGTGTCCAGCAAAACGTATTCTGTTAGGTGTTGTTCGGGACCCATCGTGACTGGCGATCTTGGCTCCCAATGAAGTCTCACTAAAGTCAAATTTGTAACTAAACTTTGAACAGTTATTTTTGCAATCAACGCACTCACCGTCGGTTCCATTATACATCCAACTTTCAAGCACTGTTTTGCATTGCTGTTGGTCGAAAGGAAACTTCCTGAGGTTCATGGAACAGTAAAGAGTGGCTTGAATACGAGTTGAGATGATCACAGTGCCATCCGGTGAAATGGACGTCAAAATATCCTTTTCGTGAGTTCCAAGAATGCCAGATTCTCTAGAGTTCAAGAGGTCAGCAATAGTTCAAGCTCAATTCATTGTTCATACTCACTTTTCATTAGCGAAGAAGATGTGCGGCACCCAAAGCTCCTTCCGCAGATCATCTTCACCAACAATTGGGCTTGTTCGGTTTGGCGCAACTTCCCTAAACACTAATCTTGGATCGACGTATCGTAGCTGCAGCAGCGCTTGCATTTTGAACTGCAAATCATGGGCTTCGAGATTTTGCAAAAAATAAATGTAATTGCGAGCATAGACGTCGATTGGCTGGAGATTTCCTTGATCATCTCGAGCTGAAGAATATTACAAACATTAATCCTAGGCAATTGTGCTATTTTGAAGACAAACTTACGTTCTGGCCTTTGAATCTTGTCAAATCTGCACGGATGAACGAGCCTTTTGAAAAGCTGCAAAGAATTTTTCGTTTATCTTTGATTTCAGAAACTTTTCCGATGAAGTTTTACCTGAGTTTGTGTTAGGGAGTTCGCATTTTCAAAAGATGGGCACCCTTCAGTGGTCCTGTGAATGAAAATGATAAGGTTGCCTTAGTTCCATGCATGTCGATAAGTGGACAGCCCACGAGTAATCTCGTCGAACACTTTCGAAATTTCAATTATAAATTTGAATATTTTGTTCACAATGATTTAATTACATTCTCAATCTACCAGGGTGAGTCATGAGAGAGAAAAAATTATAAATATTTACGCTTAAATCCACGTTGTCGCTTATGTATCACGAAAACACTTCGTCTTCAATCAGAGAAGGTAAATCAAGGCAACCGCCGACCTCACAATTTGTTTACCGAAAACGGCCTTTTGCAGACACCGTTAGCCAGAGACTTGATGCCGCTTATTATCGTCAACTTAATTAATTCATTGGCATTGTTAGGAAATATTGAACTTGACTTTCGATTTCAAGTCAGCTTGTATATAATATGGTCAAGTCACGTGACTGCAACCACGGCCGCTAATTCGATCTGCACTTATGTTAAGCACTTATGGCGTTGATTGTGGCTTCATCTGTTCTGTATTGCCATCACAGAACTGTCTTGCTACGCGAACACACGCCACGGAAGTCTGTCGATTAATGTCGACACCGTTTGAAGTGCATTAAATCAGTGTTTGATTACATCGTCGATAAAGACTGGCATCGCAACTTCTTATTTGTGTTTTGATCGGTAAACGGAGACAAAAACAAAGACGACAGTGCGTAACCTTACAATCTAATGAGTTGACACATGAACATTGCGTGATACTCTCTCAAACATGTTTTCTCTTTTAATCGATTTGCGATCGTATTTGTTTCTGCAGAGAATTTATCGGAAACGTCTGATTGATATTTGCATGTCTGTTGCTTGATTATGTATTTCAGCGAACTTGCTTGTTGATCTTCTCAACAAGAAGCATTTAAGATCGGTTTGCTAGTTTTTGATGCAATTTGCAATGAATGAAGCGATGACTTCGATCAATTGAATTGTTCGACAGAACTTGCTAAAGTGAACATGAAAAATCAATTTAAACGCTTTTCTAAAGGCTAAACTTTCTCAGTTTTGTTCAGCTTAGTTTTTACATTCTTTCATTATTCGACAAAAGAAAACTTACACAAATTAAACTTCTATTACAAATGAACAGTACGTAAGAAAACAAATTTGCTTTCAACATTGTTTTTGAATAGATGTTTTGGCGAGATGCAATCAAAAGCTTGAAGAAGATTGACAAAAGAAATGTTAAAATGTGCCAAAACACAGCTATTTGGTCCAAGTTTGTCGCGGACCAAAAAAAGTTGCAGATTACTTAATGAACTATTAAAAGGCACCTTGAATCCACAGGTTGATAATCAGGGTTTCTAATACGGAAATCTTCAAGGCAGCGATTCCGAAGGGAAATCTTTACGACTTCGCGAGATACTTCAACCTCTGTCGTTGACTAAAATGAGATTCTTCCGGTTGACCACTTGTTTGTTTCAAATCGAAGCTCACATTTCTTCTGCATCAACACGAGTTTTAAATTTGACTAGCGATCAATTGACATCAGGTTGCACTTAGCACTTGTGGGATGCAGAAGAATTTACAATCAATAATTAATGACAAAAGCTATTGTGTGACATCTTCTCGAACAATGGTTTTCTAGTTGTTTGTTCAAAAAGGCCGTGAAAGTGTCAAAACGGGGTTCGCTTAGTGACGTTTCTGATTGACATGTCTGGTTTATGAGAGTTTGAAAGTTCGACATTGACGTTTAGTTAGGGACGATTTGGCGCGCGCATGCAGACTTGTTCATTTTTAAACGTTTTAATCATCAGCTTTGATGAAACAAGAAGCTGCCAGAATTTCTTTGTTAGAATAAAAGCACGTTTACTTAGAGATCATAGACTGAAGAAAAATCTAATTACTAAAAAGCAAACATTCTTAAAGGTGATTCATTTCAACTGGCGTCTGTTTTATCACGCGGGGCAATGTTTTTTAATTAATTTGCTGAAATGACGACTCTTCTGTTCAAATGTTATCTTATTTGCTTGAACACGATACAGTTAATGTGTCACAAAAGCACATACTTGAGGCTAAACTTCTTTAGAAGTTGGCGGCTTCTGATAAATTTTGATTATCGTGCTTTTTATCGGTAAACTTTTTTATGATATACAGAAAGTTTCCCAGTTCAGCGTCTGTTTGACCGGTGGAAGTTTTGGAAGATTTGATTTTTTTCACAAAAAAAAGCTTTGTGAAGTCAAAGCGTTGTGTTCACGGTTAGAAGAATTTGAATCACGACCAAATTGCAAAAGAATGATGAAGTCAATTAAAACTGAAAGATTTCTGGCTAAACCGCATGAAACTAGCCGGATTTGTTGGCCATTCTCGTATATTACGTTGCATAAAGTTCAAGTATATCACGTTGCATAATAAGTCTGCCACTTCAACTTTGACTTTAGTCATCTATACGCGTAAAATTTGCGACAATAATTTACTTTGAAAATTACATTTTGTACGAACAATGGCCCAGAATTCCAATTCTCACAAAATCTGTTCAGAAAAGTATTAAAAATCTTCGTAACAACGGTTTATGCACACGTTTTTCAAGATCATCAACTCAATAATTACAGTCCTAATGTTCTTCTTCAAAAATGTTCTTCTGCTTGATTGCCTAATTCTTTCACAAGCTTAAGTGTTGCTTGTAGAACAAAGTATGCAACGGAACAATTTGTAAAGTGTCCTCGAGAAAAGATTAAACGGTTAAAATGCAAACTATTTTCTCTTCATTTGTTTTTCTTCGAAATCACAACCACCTGATCGCAACAGGTGCTTTAAAGAAGCAATTGCGCAAAGTTCATGGGCGTAATAACGCGAAAACAATCACACATCTTCAGTCGAGCGACGCCAATCAAGTATAAAACGAAACTAATCGAGAATCTGTAAATGCACACAAGCTTCGCAGTGGAAAACTCGTTTCGTGATCCAAAAAAGAAAACAAAAGAAGAAAAACTTTTGCTTGATGTCACAGACTTCGACACACAATTTGACTCAAGTTGCGCGAATCTGTTCGAAAACAGAACAATCACAAGTTCCATTAAACTTCAACACGTAAGATCGTTATCTCCTGTCGAGATTTATTTTTCTTCGTTTATGATTTTACTGTCGATTTTATAAGTTCGTGACGTTTTTCACAGCCAAATTCGTAAGCACATTTTACACCTGCTTAGCACCACAACTAGATAACGCAGTAATTAACCATTCTACGCTTCTGATTATAACAAAATTTGGCAAATCTTACGCAGCAGCAGCTTGAAGGCGTGACGGTTTTTTTGTAGTAACGTTCGCGTTCAAAATTTGAGCAACGACTGTTGCCGGAGGTATTAGAAGCATCTGTGGATCCTGTGTTGTTGTGGTCGGCTCCGTGGTAGATTCGGTTGTTTTAATTTCGGTTTCAGTAAAGCTTTTTTCTGTTATTGTAGTTAAGGAACTTTCGTCGATCTTGGTCTGAGTAAGGTTGACTGATTTCATCGTTGAATTTTCTTGATTTGAACTCTCATGATTTGTTGCATTTTCTAAATTTTCTGCCGTCGTTAAAACTATTAGCACTGAAAAAAAGGCAGTAGCTATTTGAAACATTATTCTAAGAAACTGTTTTATCGAACTTCGATAAGCGTGTCACTGCAATTAGTCAGCCATGGAAAAATTTATCAAATTTTCGTCGACAAAACAACAGTCTTCCACTTTCGATAGATTTTATCACTCCGGTTTCTCACTTCAATTATTTTTGTTCGACAACTAAGTGGTTTTAACTAGCGAAAGGCTTTTTCACGTTTTCGCAACGACTCAGAAGAAATACTAAACGTTCTTTTGAAAACTCTCTGTGTTTTATGCACGTTACTCACGAATACTTGTTTGCGTTTGAATTTATATTGGTTTCAAGCTTGGCTAGGAGTAAACTGAGAAGAAACTGATAAAGACTCCGACTTGAGATTCGTGAGAAGGTGTTGAGAGAAAAATAGGAAGGAAGTGAAGCTGATAGTGTGTAAATAATCAACAACTTCATTTTCAAAATGACTAAGCTGTCTCTGAACACTAGCAACGTTGATCTCACGCTTCTCTCGTAAGTCGATTGAGGCTGTTTTGGTGAAAAACTATATTTGCGAGCTGTCAAGGATGTAGAAAGTAGGGTCATGGGCCGATAAATACCCGGAAAAAATATTTTACAGGTTTTTTAATCAAAAACGTTGGAATTTTCAACATTAGGGCTATGGACTTATAAGTAACCACAACAAACACGAAAATTATGTAAAAATAAGCTTTATTCTGTTAAAATAGCGTCTTAAACCATCAAAGTTTCAACAAGCATCCTTCGAAAGATGCAAAACTTGTAATTTGAAAAACGATCTGGAAAAAACCCAAAAACTCAAATTTTTTCAAACTTTTTAAGAAATTCGTTGAATTTTTATCGATCCACAACCCTATTGCTTGCTATCACAGTTTTATTTTACAATATTACACCCTTATCTAAGTCTCCATTTTCAAACTTCTGTTGTTTAAGCGAAATGCAAACAAACTTTCTTTTGACTCAGTTTTGACAGCCATGACCGCCTGCACCTGGAAATGTTGCAAAAAATTGAATTAACTCACGAAACAGACAAATCAACGATAAAGTATAAACAGAATATCAAATTGACACGTTTCCACGTAATTGATGACAGTCTGTGCGGTATTCTTATATTCGTGATTCAAGATCTTATCTGCACATTATCAAATTATTTTACCGTGAAGTTTTGCAAACAAGCTGGAAGCAATTGCACAATGAGTTAATTAAATGCTGTTATTTGAAAGTTATATTTAGCCGGCTGTTTGAGAAGAATATAATTAATTTGCGGATAAAAGACGTCATGGGAACAGTCAGAAGAAAACTGGAAGGTAAAATTATTAGTCAAATATTGAACTTGGTCACACTTACCTTGTTTGCTAAGGATTTTATGGGAAAACCGACTTTCGCTGTTTTTGCACGACCGGCACTCAAAAAGTCATGCAAACTAAGTTTTCATATTTTTTATTTAACTTCAATTCATTTATTTACAAGTGGCTTTTCTGGGGACTAGTTGATTTGAGTTGTAGCAATAAGTCTCGCAATATTAAATGTCGTTAACTTGTGTTTTATGGAATGATCGCATTTGAAAATTGTTTCGTTTATCGGCAACCAAAAATGTATACAAGTTAGAAAAAAACGTTAATCTTCAATCTGAAACCACTAAAACTGATCTCGTCGAAGACAAAACATTGCTTGCAGTGCCATTCGTCGGATCAAACACGATTAAATTTCAAAAAGAATCTCGAACTTCAATTTTCAACGGTTTCGTTCAGAATTAAACTCGACAAATAGTTTTGCGACACTTTTC
>JPYR01000154.1:10985-23085 GCA_000775305.1 Belgica antarctica
GAAGACGACATTTCCAAATCAGTCGGTCACTTAGTCAAGGACAAAGTATCAAGTCAGCTGTTGCGAGGCGAGATCAGTTTCAAGCGTATGAAAGACATCAACAAATCCACATTAAAAGAAGGTGGTGTGACTGCAGTTGAGTTCCATCCGAAATCCACCGTGGGTGTCGTGGCTGGGTTAAAGGGAATGGTCTCGATGTTCGCGATTGATGGCCGTGACAACAAGAAGATCCACAACATCAAGTACGAACAGTTCCCGATTCACTGCTGCAAGTTGTACAACGACGGAGAAGAGCTTTTAGTGGGAAGTGTTTATCCGTATTTCCACACCTACAACTTGCTATCGGGCTACAAGCAAAAAGCGCGACTTCCTAAAGGCATCAACAATCTGAAGTCTTGCCAGTTCAGTCCGTGTGGAAAATACTTGGCAGTGATCGGAGAGTTCGGTGAAGTTCATCTTCTTCACGCTCTTACGAAAGAACTCTTGTGCAGTTACAAGCAGGAACATCAAAGCACATCGATCTGCTTCTCGCCAGACTCAAGCCGACTCTTCTCACACAGCGAAGACAACGAAGTGACTGTTTTCAGCGTTCGAACACAGAGAGTTGAGCATAAATTTGTGGACGACGGTTGCGTCAACGGCACAACTTTAACAATCAGCGAGAACGGAAAGTTCTTAGCCACTGGAAGCAGACAAGGCTATGTGAACATCTACAACTACGACGACGTCTTCGCAAAGAAATATCCGCAGCCAGTGAAATCCATTTCGAACCTCACGACGGAGATATCTGACCTTCGCTTCAACCCAACCACAGAGATTCTGGCCATCTGCTCGACCGACAAGAACAACGCTGTCAAATTGGTTCATCTCCCTAGCGCCACTGTCTTCAGCAACTTTCCATCTCAACACGACACGATGGGCAAGGCGACTGTCTTGAATTTCTCGCCAGCCAGCGGCTTCTTCGCATTCGGGACTGTTGGAGGCATCGCACCGCTGTATCGTTTGAGACATTACAGCAACTATTAATTCGAGATAAACTTTAATTAAAGAAATAAACGGAAATAAATTTGAAATTTAGCTATTTTGTTTATTGAGCAGGTTCAATTTGCAGGAAAGTTCAAACTTGAGAGAGCTTAAAGTGAGGTTTGTTGACATCGCGAGAAACAGAAATGCAGGAATCGACAGAATCAACTTTCATCGAGCTGGGTAAGACTTGACAAACGTTGAGATTAAATGAATTTCCTCTATTCTAACCGCAGCCGAGCCAGAATTTCGCAAGCCCTGTGTGGCTGTGAATCAATTAGCACAACTAACAAAGATCAGAAGCGACCTATCAAAAATCTCTGGTAACGCAAAACAATGCACGTACTTTGAAATGCGTGACATTCGTCTCAAGTACAAGAACTGCTTGGCGAATTTTCCGCTTTCGTCGTCTGAACGAAAGGAAGTGCACCAGGTAAACAAGCTTTTGAGCGCTCTCAAGTCCTCGCATCCAGAAATCTTCTCAAAAAACCAGTTCCGACTGAGTCAACAGTTCCACGCTGGAAAGAACGAAACTAAAAGCGATTCGAGTTTCAATACCTCAGAGCAAGGCGATGTTTCAAAGAATCTTATGGCCAGCTTTGTGGAACGTCATCGCAATCAAGCAGCAGCAGAGCAGATGAAAGTTGAAGAAATCCCCACGAAAGCTGGAAAGTTCTCGACTGAAGACTTGCTCAAGCTTGATGAGAAGTGCAGACTTGAGCTGTGTAAGCGCTGGGCAGTTGAACTGAAGGAAGAGCTTGCAAAACATTTCAATGAATAGAGAATTCATTGGAAAAAGCTCAAATCGCTCAAGTTCAAAGCTTTAAAGCTCCATCGAACAGTCACCGAAAATCAAGAAATGTTTTTGTTAATCCAATTTTATTAAGAAATAAAAAAAAGAAGCCTAAACTATGAAAAAATTAAACTAGGAAAGACATTACACGATTTTTCTACGCAAGATGTTACTTTTGATCTCACGTGGCGGCCAATAAAAAATGTTGAATTTAAATCCGGTCGTTGATGGTCACGAGTCGCGGAGCGATGTCTTGGAATTTATCCAAACAACTTCTTCTTCAATTTCTTGATCTTCTTGATGATTTCAACGGGGTTTCTAGGGTCGAATTCATCATCGGCTTCATCGAAGCTTCCAACAGTCTCGTCTTCTGCTGGCAAAGCAAGAGCGCAGAGGGCGAAGCACACCAAGAAAGCCTGTAAACGAACATTTCACTTAAAAGCTTATGACAACGCAAAGCTTAACTCACAAGGATAATTAATTTCATGATTGAACTTGTCTGATTGCTGATAGAACTAGAACTGATCATCTTGGAGATGTTGCAGTCTTTTATATCCGAAACTCGGATGTCTAATCTCGTGAATTAGCGTTTCTTCCGATTCTACAAGCGTGACTCTACACGGAAGAAACGTTTACGGCGTGACAAAAATTTGAAGACAAAACAAACAACCAAACCGGTCCACGGTGTGAATGTTCCGAATGATCAAAATAAATATTTCTTCCTATTTCTAGTTTTTAAGTGACACAGAGTCTGCGATATTTCCCAGAAACACCAGATCAAAACACGATAATCTATTTCAAAAATCGGAATTTTATTCGCTTTGCTTGTTTTAACAAGATTAAACTCGATCACGGTCTACTGGCGCTTCATAATCTTCAAGTTGACTCCACCTGTGGTTTTCAAGATCAGATCGCCAAACAATTCGATATCAGGCTTGCTTGCTGACAAAGAAATTTCAAAATTCTTCACGACCTTGCACAACGCCGATTTTAACTCGTAAACGGCAAACTTTTGGCCGATGCAGTTGCGTGGACCTGGAAAAAAACTTTTTTGTATGCAAGGCACGCTCAGATTTCTATTGAATTACCAGCTGAAAACGGCACGTATGCAAATGGATTTATTTTCTCCGTTGTCGTCTCAACGTCGAACCTTTCTGGCTTGAACGCCAAAGGGTCTGGGAAGGTTTTTGGATCGCGTCCCATCAGATAAGGAGAAAGAACAATGTTGCAGTGTTTTGGGAACGTGTAGCCGTGAATAGTCATTTCTTCGGTGAACTTCCGTGCAATATAGGGAACTGAAGGATAAAGTCGAAGTGACTCTTTGATCACCAGTTCAAGATAGTGAAGTTTGTTCAAGTTTTGCAACGTCAAATTGTCGTCATCTCCAAGTTCGCTTTTGATCTCTTCCAGAATTTTTTTCTGCACTTCTGGATACTTTGCGATGTTGTACAACGCAAATGCAATCCCGCTTGTTGTAGTGTCATGGCCTTCGAACATGAACGTGTCGACTTCTTCACGAATATCCATGTCGGTCAATGGCACGCCATCAACAGTCGACTGGAGAAGCACGTCCAAAAGTGCCTTCTTTGTCTTGATTCCAGTGTTGTCTGCTTCGGCGGTGGTTTCTAATGAATTAAGTAGTTCACGTCTTGCCTTGATCACTCCGTCTGTGAAGCCGTGAAGTATTTTCAGAGCTTTCAGTTCCTTTTGGAACAGTGAAGTTCTGCGGTAAATGAATTCGTAGCGGATAAAGGCGTTGAAAAAGCGTTCGTAAATAATTTCGGTCATACTAGTAATGGAACAGTTAGCCAAATTTAGTTTTTGGTTAACAAGAAAGCCACAAAATCTTACGATTTGACAGCTTGAACGTATTCGGAGTCCTCTAATTGAGCGTTCATCTTGCAGCCCATCGCAGATTCTAATTTAAAAATGATTTTGAAGCACAATCGTCAAAGCCTTTTCGTCAAAACTTACCGCAAATGACATCCATCGCGTAAAGATTAGCGATAGGAAAGATTTCAACATCTTTTCCGTGGTATCCTTCGAGTTTTTTAACCAACACCTTCCCATGACTGTCCATTATGTCGACAAATTTCTCGAGAATTTGGAAATGGAAAGAGGGCGTGATAATTTTGCGCCGCTGATGCCATTTCTTTCCTGAAGATACAAGAAGGCCGGTCCCAAGCCAAGACTGCATTAAGTCGTAATCTTCGCTTTTCTCAATCATTTTCTGGCTTGAAAACACACTTTCTGCTATTTTTGGATCAGTGATCATTATAGTGCCGTGGTCGAAAGGATCAAATGTCATTAGATAAATTGGACCAAGCTTGTTGCTGAGGTCTTCAATTATGCAGAAAAGTTCTCTCGGAGTTTTCCCCAAGAACATGAAAGTGTGATGCAACAGTGGATATTTCGGTGACGATGAAAATTTTGCTAGAAGAAGGTTCCGGTGCCGGTATTTCACCTGATACCAAGTGAGAAAAGCCACTACAAAGGTCACAAAAATTACGAGAAACATTTTTCAAAGGCACGTTCGCTCTACCGCGGGTTGAATCAAACTGATAAGGCTTTATATTTTCGCTTTAAAATTCTCAAGCAGAATTAACTGATAGCGTTACTAAGTTTGTACATCAACAAGTCAAGCCTTATCAGTGTTTTGATCACGTGTAGGTATTTTCATCTCCCTCAGGTTACCTTAAAGTGTGGGTCAACATTCTATTGTGAAATTGTGTTTATTTGAACTTTCGAAACTTATTGAAACTTGTAACAACTTTTTAATTACCTAATACTTAAATTAATACAGAAAAAGACAAATTTAAAGTGTTACCTATAAGAGCTTGATAGCTTAGCTTGATACTAAACATTCAAACTTAATGGCGAAACTTAAATGACGGCTGCTTCAGCAACGACTTGCAAAATTGTCTTGCGCTTCGGATCGAACGAGAATCCGTTGTTCTTGAAGATTTCACTGTCGTAGAACTTGGCCAAGTTGTGGACGTTGATTTGCTTGGCGCGTTCCATCAAATCCTTCTCCAGAACTTCAACGTGAGTTGCCTTTGGTCCTTTCTTGATGCGAAGATAAGCGAGTTGATCCAACGTGAGTTGTCGCAGGATGAAGAAGAGAAGTTCCGAATGGTCCTTCTGGAACGACAAGTACTTCTGGAATGTCATCTGCATTTTCTTCATGACCGAGAACTTCTGAGCCGAAATGAAGCTCTCTAACATCATTCGAATAGCCATGTTGACATCCACGTCTTGAACTGCGTCGCGCAAATGCATTCGAGCGTGTGCTTCCGACATTCTGATGACGCTTTCGATGTGACGAACGGTGATTGGCAGGGAACCGGTAGCGAGTGATTCTTGACGCAGTTGCGAGTACATCTGGGCGATCTTGTCTTGATCCATGTTCTAAAAGAAGTAGTTTTATGAAAATCACTTTAAAAATCTTTCTAATAACTATGAGACTTACAGAAAGCTTTGGCCGGACGTTTTCCTTTGAGTAGACGATGTACTTCTTCAGTAAATCTTGTGGCAATTCCATCTCGTTGATGTCAGCTGCACGTTCTTCGCTTTCCTTTTCGTTGGTTGGATGATGGCGTATGTGAGATCCGATAACAAACTCGGCCAAGCGCTTGTCTTCCATTGGATCGTATTCGTCTTTTACAACGCACAAGATGTCAAAACGCGACAAGATTGGTTCGGAAAGGTTGACATTTTCAGAGAAAGTCATGCTTGGATCGTAGCGGCCTCCGATAGGATTCGAAGCGGCGATAACAGCGCAGCGGGCCTGCAACGAAGTAATAATTCCGGCCTTGCTGATACTGATCGTCTGTTGTTCCATAGCTTCGTGGATTGAAGTTCTGTCTTGGTCGTTCATCTTGTCGAACTCGTCGATCAAGCAAATTCCTTGGTCAGCCAAAACCAAAGCGCCCGCTTCGAGCGTCCATTCCTTTGAGATTGGATTACGACGAACGTAAGCGGTGAGACCAACAGCTGAAGCACCCTGACCAGTCGTGAAGACTGCGCGTGGTGCAACTTTTTCTGCGTACTTCAGGAACTGCGACTTCGCCATACCGGCGTCACCGCAAATCAGAACGTTGATGTCACCACGAAGCTTGTGCTTCTCACCGGGATTCTTCGATTCACCTCCGAAGAGGGACAAAGCGAGACTGCGCTTGACAAAGTCATGGCCGTAGATGGATGGAGCCATGCTGCTGATGATACGATCGGCGATTCTTGGTTCCTTGCTCAAGCGCTGGATGGTGGCGATGTCTTCGTCAGTCAAAGATGAAACGACTTGCTTGCTGTCTTTGACCAAGATGTGATTGGCGATGATCACGGTTGCGAAGACTGGGAAACCGTTGTCAGTGTTCAATGAGCCGTCATAATTGTTTGTGTAAATTCCGGTGACTTCG
Source organism: Belgica antarctica (assembly GCA_000775305.1). Taxonomy (NCBI): domain Eukaryota; kingdom Metazoa; phylum Arthropoda; class Insecta; order Diptera; family Chironomidae; genus Belgica; species Belgica antarctica. The sequence goes on from JPYR01000154.1 coordinate 17,217, forward strand.
ACCTCATCTCCAGGTTTGCACTGATCGCACAAATCAGACAGCAGAATGCAATCCTTGCTTCGAGGGATACGACCGGCTGGAATGCGACCTGGGCTTTCTTGTAAGGTGATCTTCTGGTAGTTGCGGTAAAGTGTCTGCTCCATGTTGATCGAGAACGGACCGCCCGACTGACATTCAGGGCAAGATCCTGGCTTTACTTCAGCGTTCTGGCTTTGCACAAATGGTCCGATGATGTAACCGCACTTCACGCAATCGTATTTGACAACTGACAGCTGGGGCAAGACACCAGTCGTGGCAGTGACGACTCCCATGGTGCGAACAAGCTGGTTGAGATGCAGCTTGCGGAACGTGCGAAGTTCTTCGATCAAGGGCAATTCAGAGATGCGGACGTGGATTTCGGTTGTGACTCGCTCGTAAGATGGAAAGATCGACAGAACCATCTCCTTGGCGACTTTGTCGAAGATTTCCAGCATTTGTTGTGGTGCTTCAGGAAGGAAGTAAGCGAGAACGTGTTGATCGTGAGCGAGTTCCGAGAAAACGACGACAAAGCTCGACTTGTTCTTTTCACACATCCGGTGAATACGATCACGGTAAACGTGCTGGCCTTTCTCATCGACGTAAGTGCGTAAGAAGTGCTTGAATCGATTGATGATTTCCGTGCGGGGTCCGAGCAGCGAGACCCATTCTTTGATGCTGTGGCCTTTGGTGTCTTCAAGATTCTCAATCGACTCAACCATCTCCATGTCTTCTTCTGTTCCTTCGATAGCTTTCTCAGCTGCACGACGCTTGTGGCGATCTGAGTCGTCTTCGTCATCGCTCTTGTCGTAAATCAAGTCTCGCTCATCGCGATGGATTCCTGCTGCCCGATCACGACGGTTCATCTCTGTTTCAGCGGCACGTCGCTCCGAATCGCTGATCATTGAATAATTGTCTTCGTCATCCAACATTCCAGGGTCGTAGCGATCGAGACGTGGATTGGGCATGTAATCGCGTTCCATGTTTCCGCCGAACAAATCCTCTCCTTCGGATTCTTCGTCGGCGGTCTCAATTTCACCGAGGATCTCGGCTTCATTCTCGAAAGGTTCGAAATCACCGACGGGTGATCCCTCTCGAGCTGATCTGGGCGAGGTTGCGGAACCATCGTAAGGAGTCAGCGGAGCTGGTGAATTCAAGTTATCGTTTTGTGACTGCAAATGGTTCGAAATAATCAATCTGCACAAGATTTTCCTGTAAAATTCAACTCACGTCGCGTTGAGACATAGCTGGTGTGTGTATTTTTGTAACTGAGGCTTTTTTCAAGTGGTTAAATAATAATTAAACTGATCACAACAAAATGTGAAAAGCGACTCGTTTTTGGCGCGAAACTAAATTCGGTCAGTTCAGAGCGGCGTTCCCTGCGTCGATCGTCCCCTTGTCACCATTATTGGCGGGAACTCGAATTGTTGGTTAACATACGAAATATTTCTCTCGACTTGAAAAATGGATTTCCCGAAACGCAGCAAGGTAAAGTTACTTAAGAGCCCGGACGACGACGACTCGTTAAAGCAGCTGCTGCCTCACAACTGCCTGTTCTACATTCTGCCGCCTCTGATCGATGTGAGTTTGAAGGACTTCGACGAGCTTGCGATTGAGAGACTCAAACTTTTGAGAATCGTCGAGCAAGCTGGAGTGAAATTTCCGAAGATATTGAGCGACGACTGGAAGAAACACATAGTCGATGAGCTGAACATCGCAGGTCTAAAGTATTTCGTGAGACTTCTGAAGGGAAATGGAAATTCCGAGCAAGACATGAGCGCCCGGCGTCGCGACTATCTCTCGCACTTCATCTTGAGATTCGCGTACTGTCGCAGTGAAGACATGAGAAGGTGAGACTGGAAGTATGTTTTAGAATTTTCTCATTTAAAATCTTTTTAGATGGTTTATTGCCCGTGAGATGGAATTGTTCCGTTTCAAGTTCAGCGCACTCAGCTCCAGTGAAGTCAAAGATTTCGTCGAAATCTACGAGATGGGCTATCGACCGATCAACGAAGATCAGAAGAACGAGCTCCGACAGGAACTCCAAAGCACGGTTGTGTCAAACATCGACGGAATCGATTTCTACAAAGTCAGCTTCCTGGCTGTGCTGGATCTGGTGCGTCAACGTCGCTGCTTCTTGAAAAGCGGCTTCGCCTTCGTCAGCTCCATGGACTTTAGCTCAATCATCGGAAATCACCATCAAAAGTTCATCGACAAGGGCCTTATGTCTCACTTGAAGGTCTTGCCAGAATTCGAGAACGACGAACGCATAGTCGGAGTCATCAAAGGCTTGCACAATTCATACCTTGGCAAAGATTACACAGTCAACAAAGACGCAGACGTTCCAATTGAGAGCTTGGATCAGCTTTCATTGAAGTCTTACCCGCCGTGCATGAGACGTTGTCACGATTCGCTGCGAACAACTCACCACTTGAAGTATCATGGTCGACTCCAGTATGGATTGTTCTTGAAAGGCATCGGCGTGACACTGGAAGATTCCTTGCGTTTCTGGAGAGAAGAATTCATCAAACACATGGAGCCGGACAAGTTTGACAAAACTTACTCGTATGGAATTCGCTACAACTACGGCAAGGAAGGCAAACGAAACAACTGGGTGCCCTGGTCATGCATGAAAGTTATCAACGGTGGAAACGGAGGTGCTCAAGACGTCTGCGGCTGTCCATTCAAGATTTGGGATCCAATCGAGATGAAATCCAAGATGATTGGCTACGGTCTCAACCAGGTCAACGTCCAAGATGTGATTAGCTTGGCCAGCAAAGGTCATTTCCAGTTGGCTTGCGGTCGCTACTTTGAACTCACGCACGATGACAAGCTGGAAGAAGGCGTCAACCATCCAAACGCTTACTTCGAAAACAGCCAGATCCTTATGGGCAACCGCGAGTCAAAGAAAACCACGCAATCGCTTGAGCAGTCGCTGATAAACCAGCGTAAGCAGAACCAGGCAAGTCAAAAGCAGGCTTTCAACCGCAAGCGCGAGGCTAGAAACAAAGCTGAACACGAGTTCGACGACGCCTTATGGGAATTGTCGCAACGTGAAGAAGAACTTCTGGCTGAGCTGAAAGCGAAAGAACAAAAGAAAGAAGTGATGATGATGGAAGTGTCAGAGATCGAGTCGATGCAGTGGGACGAGTGAAACATCGTGTAAACTTAGTTTTTACTTCTCTTCATTTAATTTCAAATAAAAACTTTTCTAACTCAACGCTTCTCGAGTTTAATTTGTGTTCATTTCTAGATCGGTCACGATCGCAACATGATCGCTCGGGAAAACAACACTGGGAATAGCGATGTGTGCATTAAGTTCACTTTCTTCGGGCATTTCGACGACTTTAGTAACCACGAACTTGTCACTTTGATAGAAGATGTAGTCGATGCATTCCTGGAAGCCAACGGTGTAGTTCGTGAATTGCGGAATTCCACAGGCTGACTTCATTGCCAAGGGCTGACTAAGACTGACATTCTTTACAACTTGATCTGCGTTGCTTCTCCAATCGATGAAATTTTCAGGCACAAACGATTCCGTCATCAGCTTGTAGATTCCGCACTCGGGAGTCGAATTGAAGTCGCCACAGAAGATCAACGACAAGTCTTGCTGTCCGGATTTTTCTTTAAACTTTGCCATAATGTCTTGGACGAGAATCATTGAGATCCCAATCTGCAAAAGCCTGATATGGTCAGCGTCGGGGTGGAAGTATAAATGCGTGTTGGCAATTGTGATGAACTTGCTCGGGAAATCTTTTGACTTGAGAATGACGATTTGCACGGTTGTTCCGAGATCACCCACTCGATCCGTGAGTTTCTGGTTCGACCCAAGTTTCTTCCACAGTTCTTGACATGCTGGATGGGTTTTCACGGTATCTCCGATTTGGTGTGCGTGGTGCTCAACCAGCTCAAACCTGTCGGTTCTGAACATTGTGGCAACGCCTTCTGGAGTCGTACCTTTCTTGTTGTGCACACCGGTCATGCCTTGAACTCCTAGGAACGGAATCAAATCGCCTTCAAAGACTTTGAAGTCAACTTCCTGAAGACAGAAGATGTCAGCGTTGTATCCCATGATCTCTTTCAAAAGAAGTTGCTTGCGATAATCGATTCCGAGAGCGTAATCCGGGCAATAATTAAACAACTTCGTTCGAGCGTCTTCTGAATCAGCATAGTAATCAGCTAGGAGATTGTATGAAGCCACTCTAATCGCTTTTCCTTCAAGTCGGTCAAGAGTGAAGAGATGTCGAGTCTCGAAAGGACATGATCCAGGGCCTGCTTGCACGTCACACTTGCCAGCTGCTTCGACTGAAGGTCCAATCTTGAGTCCATCTTTGGACTTGGGAGTTGCTTTGAGTTTCAGACGGTAACCGATGTCTTCAGGGCGAACGAGCCAGTAGAATCCATCGCCGACTGTTTCCCACTCAATTTGATCTTCTCGCTGATTCGCCGGTAGCTTCCCGCGATACCAAATAAATTCAGACGACCGGCAGTCTGTGAAGTCACAATCCAACTTCGAGGGATATACAAAGAAGCCGGCGAGGATTGATGACGGAAGTGTTAAGGTGTTTATCCAAGGCCAATTAAATTTTATCTTGAACGGGATCTGATGGAGATTGAGGGTGAAATCGTTCGTCTCAAATTGTCCCAATAAGTCTGTGAACGTTTTGTTTGTGATCACTCCGTTTGTGTCGCATAACTCGGCGGTGACCTAATCGATGTCAATGAAAGTTAATTTAACAATCTTTTGAAATAAGGTGCGCTAACCTGCAAGACTTTTTCTGGCTGAGCTTCTGGTTCTACTGGTTGATTCTTCTTGGCCTTCTTCTGTTTTAACTTCTTGGTCAGCTCCTTCTCAAGATTGTTCTTGATTCTGTTCAGCGACACTTCTATGTTCTCATCGCAATCTCTTACAAAGTTGAACACTCTGTCGACTTTCTTGTTTTCAACATCATGCACGAACCGGAAAGAAATCGCCACCTTCTTGTCCTCGACGAGGTGCTTGAAATACGCCTCGTTCATATTGAAAGTGTTCTTTGTTTGGAAATTAAACTCTCGCGCACTCGCTTTGCATAAACTTTTCTGCCACGATAAAATCGAGTGTTTACATTTTTGCATCATGCCGAGTCCGACTTGCACTAGAACGAATTCGAATTTGGAAGTTCGATAAAAATCTCTTTATTCAAAATTTACATGTAAATACGATTTATAGTAGAACAAATGCTTAGAGCAGGGGTGCCATGGTTGCTTCATCCTTTGAAGTCGTCGAGAAATTCTTTCACAAGCTCCAAACCAGCTGCCAGGTCTTCCGGCTTCTCGCCCTTCACTTCCTTGATGATTTCGTGCTTGTAGCTGGTTTTCGCTTCATCGAGCCCCATTTGGAAGATCTCATACTCGACGTTGTTCTGGATCTTTTTTGGGTTGTATCCTCGTTCCGCCAGTCTTTGGAACAACACATTTGTGTCGCATCTCACGACGTACACCTGTTGAAACCACCGCTCGGGGAAGAACTCGGACGAATGATATTCGGCAACGTTCCCTCCTTCTTTCATGATCGGCTCAAGAAAGTCAAGAAGCTGTGATCAAGAAAAGTGAGTCAGTTTGCGAATTGCGTATTAGAAAAATTACCTTGTCTTCATCGAGGATGGGACAATCCAAAGTCTCATCAAAACCATCTGTGAACTCGTTATCTTGCACAATCCGGCTGATTTCGAGGAAGTTCAGGCCGTATTTCTCGGCGATCGCCTTCGCAAAGTACGTCTTGCCAGCACCAGGCGTTCCGGTAACTAAAATGTTGGGCTGCTTCATAGAAACTAACTGAAACTTCTAATTAATCAACAAGACTCGTGATGAATCT
>JPYR01000154.1:77079-88188 GCA_000775305.1 Belgica antarctica
TTTTTTTTTTACAAAAGATTAAATGAAATATTTTCAATCGTAGAAATGACTGAGAATCAAAGTGTTAACGTTGAAATGAAGCCACCAAATATAACCGTCGTGGACCCAGCAACGCGCCATGGTCAACACAAGCCCGCCGCTCCTATGGAAGTGAGCAAGTCTTCTTCGAAAAGCAAATCGAGTTCTTCGATGAGGGAGCAAATAGTGAAAAATTATAGATTGGTCAAAACAATTGGAAAAGGAAACTTCGCTCGGGTTATGCTCGCACGCCACATGCCCACTGGCAGTGAAGTTGCAATTAAGATCATCGATAAGTGAGTGCAAACCCCCTAATGCACGGCTATAGCTTTCATTTTCATGTTTTTATTTACAAATAGGACTCAACTCAATGCGAATTCCCTTGAAAAACTTTTTCGCGAGGTCACCATCATGAAGCTCCTAAATCACCCGAACATTGTGAAGCTGTTCGAGGTCATCGAGACCGATAAGACCCTTTACCTGGTGATGGAGTACATCAACAACGGCGAAGTTTTCGAATACTTGGTGAAGAATGGCAGGATGAAGGAAAACATTGCGCGACAAAAATTCCGCCAAATTGTGTCAGCTGTCCAATATCTCCACAGTAAAAACATCATTCACAGGGACCTCAAAGCAGAAAACTTGCTGCTTGATCACAACCTCGACGTGAAAATCGTCGATTTTGGCTTCTCAAACATGTTCGTTGAAGGTAAGTGCCGACCTTGAGGCGACGCCTTGTAAGGATTCGCAATTGCGTCAATGCCATTACATATTGTTTTACTGCTTTGCGTGCAGGTAAAAAGATGGATACTTATTGCGGGTCGCCTCCTTACGCTGCACCAGAGCTTTTCCAAGGCAAGAAGTACGACGGACCCGAAGTTGACGGTAAGATTTACACGAATTATTCTAATTTTCACACATTTTGCGTAACGCTCCTAATATTTACAGTTTGGTCATTGGGCGTCATTCTCTACACACTGGTGAGCGGCTCTCTTCCGTTCGATGGAACAACGCTGCGCGAATTGCGGGAACGTGTAATTCGTGGAAAATACCGGATTCCCTTCTACTGTGAGTACTTTTGTGAATTAAAAAAGCCGGTTTGTCCTAACGCACTGCTCAATTTTAGTGTCCACCGACTGTGAAGCTCTCCTGAAGAAGTTCCTCGCTCTTAACCCTACGAAGCGGTACACACTCGAACAAATCATGAAGGATAAGTGGATTTCCATGAACGAGGAGGAACTTAAGCCATACTTTGAGCCATCTGTTGAACTCAATGATCCAAAAATCATCGAATCACTGCTAATTCTGAACTACAAGTTGACTGACATCGAACAGTCGCTCTCAAAAAGACGCTTTGATGATATTTACGCAAGTTACTTGCTTCTCGCAGGCGGTGGCCGCAAGCTCAGCCGGTCGAAACCTGAAAGTCTGACCAGCATTGCTGGCAGTTCAGCCGTACCGTCTTCATTGGCACCTTCGGTGACTTCGCCATCGTCTTCGCCTGCTCAGAAAAGCGAAACGACCACGAATGGAGAAGGGCTCAAAGAAACTTCATTCATGTCGAAACTCGAAGATTTGAAAGCTGCCAAGCTCAACGATCCGCCATCGCCCGAAATTGCGCCGAACAACTTCAAGCGGCAGCACACTATTGGACCAGAATCTCTCAAAGAACGAAACGCAACTCGCTTACACACTGCTTCCGGAAGTTCACGTCCCATATCAGCCACTCCAAAGGTGAACACTGAACGAGGCCTGCAAAAGAGTCCCGTGAAACCGTTGCGCGCATTTAAACCTGAAACTTCTTTGAGTACAACGGCTCAAACGCCCCGACGTCCGAACGTGAACGTGTACAAGAAAGTCGAACCGACCAAGGACGCTCCGCTCTTAAACCGTCTGAACGCTGCACCGGCCAACTCATCCAGTTCGTCGAGCACCGCATTCTCTCGAAACGGGCCATCTCGTTACACATTTCATTCCGGACAATCGCGTTTACAGCCGCGAGAACACAACACCCTCGAATCCAAGGCTGAGGCGCCGGGGTTTGGAAAGGGAAACTTCCTACAACGATTGACCACCAGGTTTTCAAAAAGGTTCCGCTTGTCTCAAGCAAAAACAACCACCGACCCTAGCCCTAAGAACTGAATCGTCTTGTACTTGTGTAAAGTATAAGGACACCGCTAATCACGATTAAAGGAATACGATGTAATGCAACTTCGCTAGAGCAAAACATTTCACGCATCAACACAACACGATTGAAGACTCATCCAACATTTTCATTAATTTAATTACATTTAGAGTTTACTTAGAGCCATTTAAACAGATTCTTCTGCTGTCGGTCCGCTTGCACTCAGACAACGTACCAACATGTCAACTCTCCTGATGCAAGGAACACCGGACGACAAGAAAATGTAATTGAAGAAAAATTAATTTTTAAAAAATAAAAAATGATTATAAAAAAAATTCATTGCATACAAAAATCAAGTCCTTCACAAAATTTAACGGTTTTCAGAGAATTTGAATTCTAAAGGGTGTTCAAGTACAATCAAAACCGTGCGACAATCTCAGTGCATTAGTGCAAAAATAATTTTCTACTCGAAAATTTCGTAAAATTAGTTTTGTAGCATAAAGCACGCCACAAACATCTCAAAATGGTACGGATGGTTCGAAAACAAATCTGTTAAAGCACCGGCGTTTAAAGCGACACCGGAAAATACCTTCTACAGTGAATTTCTTGTGATTTTGTTCGCCACGTTTTAACCATCAATTCTTTCCTATTTTTGTTTATGGAATCTGCAGAAGCCTTTAATGCTGCAAGGTCACGAGCGTTCAATCACGCAGATCAAATACAACCGAGAAGGAGACTTACTGTTCTCGAGCTCCAAGGACAACAGACCGAATGTTTGGTTTTCGGTGAACGGAGAGCGACTGGGAACATACAATGGCCATCAAGGTGCTGTCTGGTGCTTGGATGTTGACTGGACATCAACAAAATTCCTTAGTGGTGGCGGTGACATGACATTGAAGTGAGTTCTACGAGATCTCGTTGATTTTGAAAGTGTTTAAACATAAATTTTATTTTTCGTAGGCTCTGGAGCGTCGAAACCGGAAAAAGCATCGCAAGCATCCCAGCCAACTCATCCGTTCGTTGCTGTAACTTCAGCTTCTCTGGAAACCAAACAGCTTATTCCACCGATCAAGCTATGGGACACAACTGCGAACTTTTCGTCATCGACACTCGCACAATGGACAGCTCCACCGGCGACTCCGACCCAATCTTGAGACTTCCGATGGCTCACTCGAAGATCACCTCGTTCATGTGGTTCTTGGATGACACAATTATCACTGGACATGAGAACGGACTCATCGCTTCTTATGACTTGAGAGTAAGTTCATTCAGTGCAAATTCAAGAACGTTAATTTGTGACCGGTGCTTTTTTGTAGATGGGAAAGGAAATCACTTCAGTGATGGACCACACGGCCAAGATCGAAGACATGCAAATGTCACGAGACAGCACAATGTTCGTCACTGCATCGCGCGACTCGACAGCCAAGCTCTTCGACTCGGACACTCTCAGCTGTCTGAAAACATACAAGACAGAGAGGCCCGTCAACTCGGCTGCCATCAGCCCGATCTTCGATCATGTCGTGCTTGGCGGTGGTCAGGACGCCATGGAAGTCACCACGACGTCGACGCGCTCCGGAAAATTCGATTCAAGATTCTTCCATCTCGTCTACGAAGAAGAGTTCGGTCGACTAAAAGGACATTTCGGACCAATTAACAGCTTGGCATTCCATCCAGACGGTAAAAGTTATGCATCCGGCGGTGAAGACGGTTTCGTGCGCGTTCAATACTTCGATCCTAGCTACTTTGATTTGGTTTTTGAATAAGTCCCCGGCCCTGACAGAGTATTTGATTGATGAAAAATGAAATTTAAGAATAAACTGAACAATTCGTATGTGCGAGCGGGAAATCGATTCTCGCTGGCGCTTAAAACAACAAAAGCTGTGTCTTGTTTGAGTATCGATGAGGCTTGTTGAAGCCTTCGACGGAGGAAGGTAAACAATTAAATTCAAGAGCCAATATTTGCTTCATCCTTCAGTCTTGCCATTTATAGCAGAAATGTCGCAATTCATGATTGCCATAGACGAATCTGGAAAAGGGCCGTCTGACGATCCGTTGTGTGGGCGGATTGATTGTGAATTAAACACGGAGCTTTCGATGGGATTTGCTATTTTGGTGAAATTTTCTGGCCTCATTCATTAAGGCAGAAGCGGTGGAAAAAAGAAGAAATTAATCTCGGAGAACATTTTTTTTCTTCATTTTTCAGCGAAAGGCGAACGTGGTGACGTTGATTGAATCAACAAATGGGTGTGCGAGCGAAACCCTCGGCAATTTTCTTTTGTTTTCGTTTAAACTTACATTGCTGTGGCCCAAGAAGTTACTTTCGGCATTGTCCGAGCTGTGATTACTCATTTCCGGAAATTTCCTTCAAGAGCGATGGATGCTTCTGGTTGCCCTGCTTGAACAATCAATTTTAATTGTTTCACGCTGCTTCAGAAAATGTATTTCCTCTATAGCGACGACTTCAACTGTGAAGTCAAACACAAGCTGTGCGTTGAGATAGCTCTTTCGCTGTTTGCAGGGTGTCTCTTATGAACCTCATGAATTCAAGCGTAACTTTTGAAATCTGATCTTCTGGAAGACATTCGAGCTTTTAATTGAACGCAAGTTGTGTAACTAAAATTTGTTGGCGGTTTGCGTCACTTGAGAGATCACTGTGACAACATCAAAACATACATAGCATTAAAAAGTTTTCCCCAGCGCAAATTGCTGGACGAAAACTTTTCTCTCAAACTTAAATATTAGCACCGAAAACTTCTTCTCCTTTCGCACCACGAAAGGTTGGACCTTTTTCTTGCCTCCGAATGAGGTTTCGTTTAGAAATTAAGTTCTGGCGCTTACCCTTCTCGCTCGTGCATTAAATCTTCATTAAACTTTCTATTAAATCTATTTCCGTAGCGCGCAACAGTTTTACTTTTAATGGTGTGGATAAAGCGAGCTTAGCTCGATACTCCCCGCCCAGGCTTCAACTTTATCCTTTCCATCATTGCGTCATTTCACATTGATCATGAATCCACATTCAATCGCTGTTGAAGCGCGGAGTTGATTCGATTTCTCAATTCATAGACGTTTTCATATTTAGGCTCCAAGGAGATTGTGAAATTATCTGGAAAATGTTTCGCAGCGAAATCATCTGGAAGCAAATATTTTGCGATAAGAATAAATGTGATTGCGGTTGTTTGGATGATTGATGACAAAATTCTTCGAGAAGACATTGGGAACCCATTTTCGCCCCAAGCTTTAATTTGAAAAAATAAAACCGGGTCATGTTTACACACTCGCTTGCATTGCGTCAATTTTTTGCAACAAAAAAACTTTTAATGTAATTAAAACGCTGCATTGTTCACTCGGCGTCAATAGCAGGCTCTTGGTTAGCCGCAATTATGCTAACGTGTGCAACGCCTCCCAGGCACCAATTTGCATGGCTGCGAATTGTAATTTCCATTTCTGTGTGGTCGTGAAGCGTTCAAGGAGAATTCCTTTCATACGCAATTTGTCCTATTGATCCCCTGGTGGTCGTGAAGACAGGCAACAGCACACAAAATCAGCTTTGTATTGTTTGCTGTAAGACATATGTACGCTGAGAAGGGTTTCATCCACTTTGCATCCGATGTAAATGGTATAAATAGACGCACCACGATTCATGTCTTCAAGGAAAAGCTCAAACAGACGAAAAAGAAGAAGAACTGCGTGCAAAATTATTCCAAATCACAATCGTGTTCTTATCTCTATGCTTACACGCTGCTTTCCAGTTGATGTCACACGAAAATCGCTGGTGAGCTTGATAAAGGGTTTTTCGGATGAAGCCCTGAGAGAATTTAATGTTTGACGTCGGAATCCTGCGAAGACTGATGTAAGTTTAGAAATTGTATCGCGACAAACTCGACTGACGAAACAAAATTTGTGATTGGATTCATGTCAATTTGAGTCGACATTGACGCAAAAGCAAATTATCATAACAATCCTTTCTGTCGGTGAGTTTGTCACTGAAAAGTGATATCTGAATAAATTTTAAGCATAAATTGTGCCCTAATTTGAATATTCTCCGATGATACAGAGCTTGATTGCTTCAGTTCACAGCAGGCCAAAAATATCTACGAAAAAGCTCTCAGCATCAACATAAATAAATGATCACCGTCTGTATTTATTGTGATTGAAAATTCGAAATATTCTTTGCTATTTGAATGAATTGCACATTTTGATCGCAAAACAAAACTTTCTCGTTTCAATTGGTCTGGTGAACACTTCAAAGTTTATGATGTGATTGCTGATCGAAGACGTTTCGAAATAAGTTTCCGATGCGCGTTCACATTTGATAAAAATTGTGTTTCAAAACGCTATGTAAATTGCATCATAGATGATTTGGATGAGAAAATTTTGAAAGAGCCACTCTATCTCATCGGTTTTGCGATTTGAATGACAGTCCTCTGGTATATGGCGCACGGCCTCGTCACAAAATACGCGAAGAAAATGTTAACAAACGAAACCGAATAAACTTCTGAATTGAAAGCTGATTATTTCCATAGTTAGAACTTTTTGTGATGATGCGCTTCGGTTCACTGATCGCTTTGCCAGCAAAGTTGCCCTCCGTGCGACAAAAAGTGGAGCGACTTTCATTCAAACTGCGCTTGTCAGTTAAAAGAGTGGCCCTTTCAAAGTGTTCTCGTACAAATTTTGTCTCAAGTATCCTAAAGCAACCATCAAAAAACAAAAAGCAAGTATATGTATATCCGAAAATCTCCCACGAGAAATCATGAATACGTTGAGGCTAATTGCTGACTACCTGTCTTGTGACATGGATCCATGCCCACGTATAAGATTAGGACTGACGTCGTTCGGTGAACTTTTTCATCCTACATGAACCTGTTTGCTTGTGAATTTATTTTCATTTTTATTAATACCAGTGTAATAGCTCTTTCTCCGTATTTTGGCAAGGTGGAATTCAAAGCGTTAACCTTTGGCTGAAGAAAGTAAAAAAACACCTCCATTAATATTTATCAACTTTGACTTGAGCTTTTAAGGTAGCGTCACTGAAAAACTTGTTTTGCACATTGAAAATTTGATCCAGCAAGACCTGCCGATGTCCGAACATGTTTTCATCAAATTTTAGAAACCAATACCCCAAGTCATAGACAATCCCAGAAATAAATTACCTTTCAGCTATTTCTCTTAGTTGAGCCTTGACCCGAGATTATCATAATCGGAATTTTCCCAGATAAAAGATCTTAATAGAAAAACTGAAGCTTACCGGAGTCAGCCGCTTCTAATTTATAATTTACGCAAAGCGATAATATCCGATTAAAGCACTCAGTTGGCAAAGTTCACATAACTAGAAAGGCCAAAGTTGTTAAACATTATAAAGTTTACGCCCTAAGTGACAAAAAATTAAACCTTTTGCGTGGGATGAAGATTTTCGTGCCTAGATGTCTTCTATTTGGCCATGAATGAAATTGAATTGACGTGTTTGTCTTTCAATCCACGTCCGTTTTTAAAGTTTTGATAAACACTTTTGAGAAGACCTTCAGAGTTACTGATGTTCTATGAATTAGCAACGTTTAAAACTTTCCAAACTAGCATCCAAGCAACGGTAGCACGTTATGACGATGATTAAACTATGAAGCGCAGCCATAACAAACTCGACGCTCATAAATTGCATAAACAGCCAACTTGTATCCGTTTTATTATTAAAATTATTTTTAACAAATGGACGCAATCAAACATAATGATTTCACGAAAGTTTAAACATTCACGTAGCGGGGTTTGCTTGGAATTGTGTAACAAACTGTGAGAAGCAGCATTAAGCTCTCGGAATCTTTGAATTTATGTTTGCGCAATCTTCGATATCAGCGTGGAGTTCAACAGATTCTAGATTCAGAATATGAACTCGCATCTGTTCCGAGTTTTTATTAGGCGGATAAATTCTCATTCACTTCACATTGTTGTTACAGCTTGCAACCCTCGTTCGTAGATTCAGTTCTCGGTATTCATAAACATCCGATTTCTGCGGTCAAAACCCAAACATGAAATTAATTTGCGCTTGCGAGTCAGTTTTGAGCTCAGAATAAATTTCCTTCACGTTTTTCATTTGCTTTTCTCATTTATCTCCGAAAACTGTCAACAAGAAAGCATAATTTTGGAACAACGCATTTGGGGAAACAAGCTCTGAACATAATAATGAGCTTTTTCTATATTTAGTGACAACATGATGCGAGTTCAGCATTGGCGAAGGCGTTTGCTTAACACATAATTTCGTTTCTTATGCTGGCAGCTTTTGTTTAAACCATTTTGTGTGCGTCATACTTTAACAGTCTTCAGTAATTTACCTGAACTTACCAGGAAATCGTGGCATTAGCCCTCGGGGAAAGCTTTCGCTTAATGCAGTTTAATGTAGACAATAAATTTCAATTAGTGGAGGCACCTGCAACAAAGCGCGCATCTGGAGAAAAAGGTTTAAAAATCTTCCGGGCACTACCGCACACAATCAGTCACCAGATTAAAATGCTATTCAAGTAAGATGACAAAGTTTGTCTTAGTAGAAAAAGAAAAACAATTATATAACAAAAGATTTAACACAGAAGCAGCCTTTGTCAAATGATTTCGCAAAGTTTCGCACAAAAGCTGGATGGAAAAAATTGGGTGTTTATTTTCCCGAGAAAGGACTTTTACACAAAAGGTTAATTTAGATTAGATTGAGGCTATGGAAGCAGAAACATTTAAAACAATCCATGCGGGAGATGACGTCATGATTGCTTACACAGCACTTCTTTAACAGCATACACAAGAAACTCTCAAGAAAAAGTTTTCCACGATTTTTCTTCAAATTTTCTCTCGTTTCCTTTTCTCTTCTGCGCTCTCGCAGCAACAACAAGTTGTTAACTTGCAGTATTCATTAAATAAATGTTTCCATCGTGCATCGTTCTCATCCACAATCATCGTTGTAGCGCCCGAGACTGAAGACGTGAATTCCGGAGCTCGCGAGAAAAAGATTTTCTTTCTTTTTCATTTCAATTTTCACAGCTCACGAGAACCGTGGAAAAGTTTGCTTAAAGTGACTGAGTGTGGCAAGATTTTTCGTGACAATTTTTCGTTCAAAATTTATTTCGAAAAATCAGTGAGAAAGATGCGGTCCCTTGTGGTTCTGTCGTTTCTGTGCCTGGTGCTGATGGCTGTTAAGGCCAATCCTTGGCTGGAGAATGATTTGTCAAACGGTGAGTGGCGTTGTGACTGAATTTCGAGAAGCCTAAAAGCTGTTTGTGATGTGTCGATTTTTATCGCCCACTGACGACACCATATGGAAAACGAGAAAAATTAATCGCAAAACAAGCTGATGTCCTCTCCCAGATTATTTAAACGAAACAAATTTAATTGAGCAACTTCCTTTTCACATCGTTAAATTTAATTAGTCGAGATCAAATTTATGAGTCAGAAACTTGAGTTTTAAGATTAAAATTCCACTCTCAAAAGTTTAATTTTAAAAGTTTTCCAACGAATAACTTTTTATTTGCTTTTGGATTCAAAGTTTGAACATCAAGCTGAGTTTCTTTACTGTCTAAGTCCTTATCGCAAACTATTCATAGTTGGATTTTATGGTTCAATTCCACCCGCGATTGAGCAAACATCACAAAAGTTCGACAGCTCATCGACAAGTGTGAACGTGTTGACGTGAGTTCATTGAGTTGGCAAAGGGAAGTGATTCTTTCCGCTTCATTAGACTTTGAGGATTGAATGCAATCAATATTCATGCTGTTTAACGCCTCATTTGTTGCAGCTTGTAATCAAATGAAAGCAATTTGTTCCCCACCGGCTCCGTTTTCAACACTCCGGCGTTGCTAAAGCAACCCTGTTGCTTGGAAGAGTGAAGATTAAATTGAAATCAATTCAAGAGTTCTCGTGAAATCGTTGGTTCGAATTTATCTTGTTTAAGTTTCAATTTCAAACGCCTCCGCTAGCTCAATTTCGTCTCAAACCCTCTGAAAATGAAGTAATTTTGTGAAAAGAGAAACTCGAGACTCGTAGTTGATATCTTCGAGCTGAAATGGAATCTGAATTTCGATTTAAAAGTTTTCCTTAGAATTTTCAAAATCAATCAGCAAACTGCATTCGACCTAATGGCACTCAAATTACAAAGTAATTGGAAGTTAAAGCTTTATGGTTAAAGGAAAGAATCGAAACTTTTCTCATATGAGCAGCTTGAGGGAATATCGTTGCATTTGTAAGCTGCAGCATTCCGAAAAAAAGGAAATTGTAAACTATTTTCGACAAATTGGCTAATAAAATGGCAAAAGAGCATTAATGTCAACATTGAAACAGTTGCCACAGCAAAAGCTGATAGAGACTTTGAGCTTAATGAAATCGCGCTTTATCTTCATCAGATTTTAACACACTTTGATTTTATCAATAAGGTTCTGCTCAGTTTTTATCAGCAAGTGTGCATATTAATAATGTTCGAATTATTACCGGCCGATGACGTCAATCGAACAGTTCGGGTGTTTATCAGTTTGTTTGAACAAGTCAAAGTTCGAGTAAACAGAAGACTTGATTTTGCACTTCATGTTGGCTTACTAATGAAGTTTCCAAACGCCAAATCTGTAAAATTATGGCGAGTTACCAAGTTTTCGATTGAAATGATTTTGCAGCGACAACACAAGTCGGTTAAAAAGAAAATTGCTTTACTGTAATAAACAGCCAGGTTTCAAAAGACATTTGAGGACTGTTTATCGGCAGTGGATTTTAACGACTTCTGTGAAGTTTACGGTGGACTAAATGACGGCATTTTTCTTTACAGATGACGAGCTGAATTACCCCGAGCCCGACAATTACCTCGAAGAGATCCAAGCGCCTGCAGAAAAGTGAGTTTTTGTCTTGATGTTTCACTTGAGTTGGTTTCACAAACATGTCGTGTGTAAAATGAGGTACGCTGGGTTGACTTCTGCTGCCTTGTTTCGTCGTCAACTCAACAGGACATGAAC
>JPYR01000154.1:93679-106295 GCA_000775305.1 Belgica antarctica
CGTTTGGGCATTTTTGGGTCGAGATCCGTAATCCATCGAGTGAAATCATGACATAAATAAATCATAAATGTGTTTTAACACTGTCGAACGAAGCAGACGATAAGTAAATCAAATCTCTTGTTGAATGATGTCACTCGCTACTTGAACTCAAAAACTTTAAACAGAAATCAAAATCTGCTCCGTTAAATTTGTTCAGGCGTTTATTTTCCCCACTTCTGGAAGAGTCCCTGGCGCTGACAGCGGCAGTTCGAGCCCCACAAGTTGCACCGACACGCCGAGTTCTGACAGCATCCGCTGGGCCGATGGTCGCAGTTTCCAGATCTCCGGATGCAGGCGCGCCTAAAAACATAAATGAGGGAAGAACGTCTGGCGAAAATTAGAAAATAAATTTTCATGTCCTGTTGAGTTGACGACGAAACAAGGCAGCAGAAGTCAACCCAGCGTACCTCATTTTACACACGACATGTTTGTGAAACCAACTCAAGTGAAACATCAAGACAAAAACTCACTTTTCTGCAGGCGCTTGGATCTCTTCGAGGTAATTGTCGGGCTCGGGGTAATTCAGCTCGTCATCTGTAAAGAAAAATGCCGTCATTTAGTCCACCGTAAACTTCACAGAAGTCGTTAAAATCCACTGCCGATAAACAGTCCTCAAATGTCTTTTGAAACCTGGCTGTTTATTACAGTAAAGCAATTTTCTTTTTAACCGACTTGTGTTGTCGCTGCAAAATCATTTCAATCGAAAACTTGGTAACTCGCCATAATTTTACAGATTTGGCGATTGGAAACTTCATTAATAAGCCAACATGAAGTGCAAAATCAAGTTTTCTGTTTACTCGAACTTTGACTTGTTCTAACAAACTGATAAACACCCGAACCGTTCGATTGACGTCATCGGCCGGTAATAATTCGAACATTATTAATATGCACACTTGCTGATAAAAACCTAATTGATAAGATCATTGCGTCGTATGTTTAGTGTGGAGAGTGTTGATCAGAAAGTTGATTGGTTTGCTCGCAATTTGAAGGGAATTTTTCTATCGATTGTCAAGTGCACAAATAATTTCCACAACAAACTTGAAGTTTAAATGGTTTTGTTGCTTTATTGTTGTATTCCCAGATACATTTTTCAATTTCCTTTATTATGTCTTAGATCGGAAAGAACGTCATCAAATTTACTGAAGACTCGTGACGACTTCACTATGTTGTAAAATTTATTGACAACTTGACATAAAATAAATTTTCTTTTAATTTCCTTCTAGGAAAATCTCGCTCAGCTTCATGTTTCTATGAAAGCGTTTGTGTTGCGTGGCATATTCTTTTAGCATTAAAGATTTTTGTGGTTGCTTCGAAAATTGTGAAATTTACTTCGCAATCGAGGCGAATTTTCCTGTCTCAAATTTCTTTTATGCTTTTTCTAAACTTAGTACATCGGAAACGAGTCCAAATTTATGACGTCTTTTTCATGCGTGGGCGTTCGTTGCCTCAGATTACATATTGGATTAAAATGATGATGAATCTTTTTTGATGCTCGTCCCGGAAGGCGAAGTTTGTCGAGAAGTGATAAGATTTCATTAATGTCATCGATCATTCATCCGTTGGAATTCTTTACGAGTACAAGCTGTAATAAAAGCTGACGAGGCGCTTGTTCGAGGACTATGAAAAAGATGTATTTACCCGACTTAATTAGGAAAGTGGTAATACATCCCCGGCAGTAGAATTTATTGTGAATATATTATTCGCCGAATCAACAGCCTTTCATCAAGGAAAGGGCTTCTATCCGTGTCAGTGGGATACAAATTGATTTCGATTCATTGCAACTTGAAACAAATGAGCCGTGAAGCAGCAGGCGTATCGACACCAAGATCGATCCAAACGATATAAATGATTTGAGATAAATTCCACCGTAATTGGAAAGCTTTTGAAGAATCGTTTAGAATTCACTCACAAAGTTAATGAACTTGAATGCCTTCTTTTTCGCCGAAAGAGATCAAAAGCGTTTGAGATGAGCTTCAAAGCAAGAAAACACTTCGCTTGTCAAAAAAGATTGACTTGGAACAGCACAGAGAACGAAGTTCACCGCTACGCAAACGTTTCAGACTTTCGTCCTTTTGTGGAGTGGAAATCATCCCTCGAGGCTGCTTGATGCGGTGGAAGAGAATTAAATTTTCGTTTTTGAGGTTTTAACAGCAATATAGCTGAACGCCCCTGAGACAACGTTATAGAATTTTCGTTTTGTTTTTCCATATGGTGTCGTCAGATTGACTGGGCGATAAAAATCGACACATCACAAACAGCTTTTAGGCTTCTCAAAATCCAGTCACAACGCCACTCACCGTTTGACAAATCATTCTCCAGCCAAGGATTGGCCTTAACAGCCATCAGCACCAGGCACAGAAACGACAGAACCACAAGGGACCGCATCTTTCTCACTGATTTTTCGAAATAAACTTTGAACGAAAAATTGTCACGAAAAAAATTGTCACGAAAAATCTTGTCACACTCAGTCACTTTAAGCAAACTTTTCCACGGTTCTCGTGAGCTGTGAAAATTGAAATGAAAAAGAAAGAAAATCTTTTTCTCGCGAGCTCCGGAATTCACGTCTTCAGTCTCGGGCGCTACAACGATGATTGTGGATGAGAACGATGCACGATGGAAACATTTATTTAATGAATACTGCAAGTTAACAACTTGTTGTTGCTGCGAGAGCGCAGAAGAGAAAAGGAAACGAGAGAAAAATCGTGGAAATGTGTCAGTCTTGTTACTGAGAGGTTTTCCCAATGCCTTTGGAAACAGCATGTGGAAGAGAGCAAGCGTTGATCCACGTGTTGATTCAGGATCTGCTTCGAGGCTGTTTATTTTTTCGTTGTATAATGAAACATGAATTCATACTTTCCAAATATTGTAGAATTTTGAATCAATTTTGATGTAAAAATATTGTTCAACAAAATGATTTTCTGAAATTCACGAGAATCAACTTAAAAACAGCAAATCTTTGTGTTTGTATTCGAAGCAAAGCTTAAAACTTTATTATCTTGACGATTTTTTTTCTAAATTTTACATTGATAACAATTTATAAGCACTTTAGTTCCTTATGTGAGAATAATGTCGCAATTGTGCCCATGCAGAAGTGCAATTGTCTTTTTGCTGCTTTATGCTTAAGCTCTGCTCAATGATTCAGCTTCATATCACATTAAATAATTGATTCATTTCTCTTCTTTAAACTCCAAGGCACCGCTGTCTCAAGTCTCTCAATTTTCTCGTACGGATGCATTCTTTAAAAGCGATTTAAAACATGTTGAATTGAAACATTAAAACTGGCTGTGGATAATCCTGGCTTTAATTTGTTGATGTTTTTCCATTTCGGGTGCCCATCTCAAAACAAAAACTTTTTCTTCTTCTTCTTTTTCTCGACTGTTTCGGATTTAATTTCACTAGTGTCCAAATCCTGATTGGAAGAAGAGGCGGAAGAACGGAAAAATTTCATTTAATTATCAACCTTGACGTTGCGTACAACAAAAGTTCACGAAGTCTCACCTTGTCGGCATCCAATTTCTTATTTTTTAGCTTTTTTGCTTCTTTTAACTTCTTTTTCTCCTTCTTCGACAGCTTGGTGGGCGTTTGGTTAGCGAGATAGTCTTGGTCTAGCTGAGCCGTGTGACTTTCCATCCGTTGCTTGATGGTCTGTGATTAGAAACGTTAATTTCGGATCGAATTTCGGTTAACTTTCAATTAACTCACCAAGTCTTCTTCTGCTTCCCTCAATCTATCACGGTCTAGTGTATCGACGACTTCGTTGCGAAGCGTAACGATTTCGACAAGACGTGCGATTAAGGCTTCTTCCTTCGCCTTGTCAGAATCAGTTTTGTTTTGTTCAGGCTGTGCCATCAAAGTTCGGATCTCGTACTCTACGTCTGCTTGTTCCTCCTCCAGTCTGTGCGCCCGCCGAAGGTACATCAGCTCTGCTTGCCTGCGGAACAGCTCATTTTTCTCGTTGACGAGTTCGAACAGTTGCAGAATCAATTCTTCGACTTCTTTCGGATTCTTTGTCGGTGGCAGCGTCTGCAGCAACTCTTCGGTTGTTCTGTTGTCGGCACTGCCCTCGCAGCGTTCGCGAATCATTTTTTCGAGCATGACGCCTTGCTTCTCCAAGCCTTGTTGTTGCACCTCGATAACCTCGAGTTCGTTTCTGATTTCTTGCAGTGGCAGCATCTGAAGAACTCTTCGCTGCGGTTGTGCAAGTTGAGCGAACCCGGGCAGAGCTGGTGCGGGGCCTTTCCGTCGTTTCCACTTTCCATGCGACGATTTGTTCAGATATGGCAGCGAATCCGTCGACTCCGATCCTGTTTTATTACTCATCAATGAACTTTGACTCTGGCGTTGACGGTTCTGTGCTTCTTTGTTGTCTTTGGATTGCCCCAGATTCTCGAAGTTCTTGTCTTCGGTCGACTGCGGTGATAATGGAATGATTTTTCTACGATATGTCACGATTTCTTCCGACTGCGCTGTCTTCACGCTTGATCCTTCTTCGATTAGACTTTCTTCCAGCGGAATCAATCGGCGACTTGGTTGTGCCAGGTTGGTATATGATGCAGTTGAGGTGCTGTCTATGGTGCTGATGCTTCCTAGAGTGCTGGAACATTCACTATCAAGATTCACGCTTTGCTGGTCGTCGGCTGGGATTTCAGTTGCTGTGATGTAGAGTGACGGCGAAGGATCATTGCTTAAGGGCTGTTTAGGCGTTGATGTCGGGGGCGTTGGTGCTGGCCGTTTCTTCTTTGGCGTGACTGAAGGTGTTGTCTGAAATGTCAAGGAAATATTAAATCGCGAACCTTTTACCTCGAAATATTTTATTACCTTGTTGGATCCCAAAGTGTCACTGCCGTTCAAAAGAAGAGAAGGCGGCGGTGGCGGCGCTTTCTTCTTCTTTCTTCTTAGAGACATTCCGTCCCCGATTGACGATGCCAGCGAGGAATTAGAACCTTTGAAGCTATGCCCAGGCGAGTTGTTGTTCGATATTGAACGTGGCGATGGCTCGGGCGTTACCGAATGTCTGCAATATTTGTATTTGAGCATGATTAGATTGGTGCACTTTCGGTGGTGGTTGAGCGACAAATGAGACAATGGGAACTGAAGTGTGGTGATGGGAATGGCTCAAACAATTCAAACGGTTTCTATAAACGCCAAAAATGTAAACAAGAATTGAATGGAAGTGAAGAAAAAGAAGTTGAAAAATCGCAAATGGAAAGGAGAAGAGAATTTCGTCAGCATGATTAATGTGTTGAGTCAATTGTTGTGACATAATTAGCGATTGTTGGCCACCGCCGTTATTGGCGAAAGAGTTCAATGCAAAGAGTTGCTTTGTGTAGGGCATGACTGACGGAACACATCAAGTTAAAAAGTTGAAGAGCTTGTCGGAAATTGCGTAGCCATCCGAGCAATGAGGTGAGAAAATGTTGGGTTTCTTCTAGTTATTATTCAAGCAAAAGTTCAGTGCACTCAAAGGTATCTTGTTATTAAGCCAGAAATGTAAATTTGATAAGCAAAGATTTGTTTTGTGGAGTTTTGTGATTACTTACAGCAAAGGTTTTCTTGGTGTTGGGACCGGTGTTCTAATCGGAAGTTTTTCTTCTTCGTCGTCGTCATCTGATCCGAAGGGATTTGTGGATGCTGGCTTGATGGCAGTCTTTGGAGGTGGCGGCCTGGGCGGTTTCGGAAGCGTTCCATAGGGTATTGTTGGTTTTACATCTTGTGGCTCGTCTTCATCTTCAGAACAGCTACCGAACGGATTCATGCTTGGGCGTTTCGAGGGTTCTGCCTTTGACACCTCATGCGATGACTCTTCGTCTTCGCCGAACGGATTCAGGCTTTGTCTTGCTGAAGGATCTGGCTTAGTAATCTCAATCGATGGTTCGACAAAGTCATCCGAAATAATTTCTTCTTTTTCATTGGGTTTCTCCTCAGTTTTTTCTGGCTCAACGATGGCAGGTAATGGCGTTTCAATACTGTCTGGTGTCTTTTCGGGATGAATTGGTTCAGTTTCGTTTATTTCTTGAGTCACTTCAGCAAAATCTGGCTTTACAACAACCATCACTGTCTCTTCAACTTTCTGTACTGGTGGGACCGAAACTTTCTTGATCACCACGGGAATGGGCGCGAAAGAACTGGCAACGGCATCTTCCGCCAGTTTCTCGAAGAAACTCTCAATGTCATCTTCTTCAGGCACATTCTTATCAACTACATGTGCAACTTCTTCTTGAGATTCTGAATATGTTTCTGCTACGTTAGAGCTAATGGCTTCAGTGTCATCGTGTGTTAGTTCTTTGGTAACAACGAAATTTTCCGGTGTTTCACTAATTAATTTATGGTCACTTATTTCTATGTGCTGCTTATCGCTTATCAAAGGCTTGTCTTCAGCTTTTGAAGGATTATCCGCGGCAACTGAAGGCTTAATGGATGGCGAGGCGGATTGTGCTTCATCTTCACTTTCTGAGTCGGAACTCAATGAGTCGCCCGTCTTTTCGTCGTCGCTGGCTTCCTGTTCCGGTGTAATTTGAGTAGCTAGGAAGCCATTCAACGCATCTGAGTGTGCTGGTTTTTGCCTACTGAGACTTTTCGACTTTTCTTCATCGCTTAGCGACTTCTTAAGCACACTGGTAGAGTCTCTTTCAAAGAGCGCGATTTTCTGGGCGATTGATAATCGAGTCGACTCTTCAGGCTTTGCGCTCGTCTTTTCTTCGTCCGGACATGTTTCACAACAGAACTCGTGGTCTTTTTCGGTCTCGTAGAAATTTCCCAGCGTCAGCACTGAGCTGCACCGAGCGCATCTGAAGCAAGTGCGATGGTAAAGGCCTTCGTTGATCACCAGACGCTCAGCGAAGAATACTGGATTTTTGCACTTGACGCACGGTTCTCGGCGTGGAACGACATTCGCCATCTAAAACGAGGAAACAACTCAATGAAATTCTGATAAGAATAATGAGAAACTCGTGCGGCTTAGTTGTTAGTTTGGCTCCAATTTTGTTTTTCTCAAATTGATGTTAATTGAAGATGTGAAACTTTTTCCATGCAATTAGTGCGATCGCTTAATTAGGTTGTGATTACAAGCTACAAATGCGCGCCTCACTTTTGTGCACGTTTGATGGCAAAAACTGCTCACGACATTGGAAATCGAGACATGCCATCAAACATCGCGAAAGCAGTGGCACATAAAACGACAACAACAAAACTTTACCTGATGATTAATGCGTGAAAATAGTGATGGAACTCTTCTGATAAGCGACAATCTTTTTATGGTCTAAATGAGTATGAGCTGAACTCACTAATACTAGCTGTGTGAACTCTTAAGCAACGATAATTGTTCTGATAAACTCTTTTAATTCTAAACTTCTTCTTCAACTTTTCTTCTTCGCGACTTTCTTTTTTAACAAATGATCTCAGGCAAAAAAGTTCCTTTCAAGCTATCGTCCTGCAATTGGTGGTCAGCAAAAAAGAGAAACAAGAAAAGAAATATGTAAGCAACTTGATGATGAGACGTGTAATAAAAAATCAACAATGAAAGTAGAACATGTAAAAAACCCGAGCTATGATTCATTCGTTGTAATCGAACTCACTTTGGACGCTTCTGATTGGGTTCAATGTCAAACGTCACGCCCGCCGTCACACTCAACAAACAATTAAGGAACGAATTGATAACAAAAACAACGTCTAAGCACAACTTATCACATCGAATTAATCGAAAACTTAAATTCCAGAGTGACTGGGTTGTAACAACGCGCGCGGTTTTCTTCCCTCGGCGTCGGTAAAGCAGTTGCGATCCGAAAGCTTTCCTGCAATCTAAAAGCTCCTTTCGAGCTTTAATTCAATGCTTAACACATGCTTTCAACAGCAACTGAGACAGATTTCCATCACAAATCTCGGTGAATTCTTGTTCAGTCAGATGTGCAAGAGTGAGTGCCAATATTTGTTTTTCTAATTTATTTCCTCCATTCATTTGTCGAGTTAATTGAAAAGTGTGGCTTTGGAGCTGCTTACGAGTGATTGAGAGTGATTGCGCTAGGAATAACGTTTGACATAGAAATTAATTTGAATAAATAGAAAGTTTTTGAGTTTTCACGCAACTATTCTACCAAACAATCAATTTTGTGGAGAATGAATCATAACGAGAATGCATGACAGCACATGAAAATCTGGGATAAAGTAATAAAAAGTATGAATGGACATTCAAAGCACTTAAATTTACCTCACTTTATGACTTTCAAAATAGCTTACCTTTGCAGGTGGAGTTGTTGAAGATGATTTATTCGCTTCTGATGTTGACGAACGCTTAAGTCGCAAAGAGTTTTCTACAAAGAGAAACGAGAGATGAATGAATATAACAAAAGACTTTACCAGAGAACCGTTAGGAAAGGGGAAAAAGTTAATTAATGAGTCATCATGTATCTCAATTTTCTGATTTAACATTCTGGAGACAACAATAGCGGAGCATGAGCCATCATTTCAGCTTGCAGAACAATGCAAAACACAATCTAAATCGAGGTTCTTGCGATTACGCGCAGAGACACAATAAACGTCTTTTCTTTCCACTGAGCGAACAATCGATTCGAAATGGAAATATTTTGTCTAAACACGTGTCCGGCGTGAAAATGAGAAGAAATTAAACAAATAATAAAAGCAGCGAGAAACAAAGACTGAAATATAATGATACGATGCAGCCTATTTGAAAGGAGATACGTGCGCATTTAAAGGCTCCAGTTTCAGATCGTTTCGTTGTCTGGTGAGTTCTAACTCAAGTCGCACTGCAGTTTTATGCTAGGTCCAATAACTTTCAGAATTGAACTTGAAACCGTTCAAATCCCCAGCAATAATTCCCGTTTGATCAACCATTTCAACATAGATCACTTCTCTTCCCACAAATTTCTCATGAACCGCGACTTATTTATGTTCTAGAACTTGGTGCTAAACAGTTGAAGCGAAGACGATATCAAGTTTGTGTAATAACTTTTTCTTTCTTTCTCATTCTTCAACAAAAAATTATCAATTCAGCGGACTTAGTAGATGGAAAATCAAGTTACACGGCAAGAACCGAGGCGAGATTACGAAGCATCGAGGTGGAAACGAGAGAAAAGCATAAATCGTCAAACGCGAGAATAATTTATGCAAACAGAGATCGCTGGTTAATGTTAAGAATAAACAACGATGAGATAGAGTCAAGAGCGTGAACGATAATTTACTCGCTTATTAACATGATCGCTGTAAAAACTATGGCTTCGATTTCTTCGTACTTTTGATGACTTGCAACATAACTTTCGTGTTCAACTAGAACGATTTATGTGGCGAGGTTGGCTTGTGCAAATTATTGCAAAAAGGTTCGTTAAGGTTTCATGTCAGCTTCTCAGAACCAAGAAACATAATCGAAACGATACTGAGTGGCACTTTAATACATTAATCCATGACCATTCTCCACGCATCTTAAAATTTTCTCGGGTTGTGCTTCTTAAAAAAGGTAAAACAGCAATTTAAAGTGTAACATCTTCTGGGTTTTTTAGTCAGTAAACAGAGCCGAACCTCAAGGTTTTACCCTTTTAAGACGGTTAGGGTGTTGATGTCATTGGCTTCTTACAAATTAAGCGTGCACGATGTTCATAAACTTGTCAGAAGTGATCGTTCGACAACCACTTCGATGCCCAAAAACGACTCTAACCTGTCAACATTTTTCGGTTCGATTTGCTGGTTCCTTCTTTGTTATTGTGTAATCGTCATTAAACAACCATCTACCTGCCTGCACTTCCATGAAATCACACAAAGCATCTTTGAGCAAAGATATCGCGAAGAAGAAGTAGAAGAGATGCCAAGTTATTAACAAATACGCTTTTACACCGAAATAAGAAAGAAAAACACAGCAGCAAGCATGAAGAAACGAGTTCGAGATCGTGTTGTGTGGATGATTCTTCTTTTTTCTCGAATTTTCATTTTCTTCCTTAACGCATAGCAGCCGAGAGACTCAAAGGTAGTGAGACGATAAGTAACTTTTCTTCTTTGAAATTGCATAATTCCTGCTGCCTCTCTCTATTCACACTCTATTCAAGAAGAAGCATCGAAATTATGATTCAATTTCAGACGTAATGAATGAAAATAGCTAAATTGTTATTTTGCTGTGCTTAGTGCGCAAAGCAAAGAGTGAAAAGAAGGCAATAACTAAAAACAAGCATATCTAATACAATTTTTTCAAGCGATTGAGCTTTCACTTTCAAGACCTAATATGTCTTTGGCGATAATGTCGATTAAATTGCTTGCGTTTGATCGCCGTGCGGTTCAGATTACGTTGAGTATCTCGATCTTGTCAGACAATGAACTCTCGTTGTGTCGCTTTTTGCCTCTCTTTCGGCATCGACATCGTGTCTAAGCGGAGTGACGATCGGAGTCTTATTAAACGCGACATTAGACGCTGAAGATGAATGAGTCGTTAAATCATTGACGTTGTGTAAACATATCGCAAGCGTTTCGGTGTCCCTTACCGTCCCTTGGCATCGCCGCTTGACTTTGTCATTGTCACCGTGCTATCTAGAGCTACTTTATCACATCGCCGCCGCAAGAACTTGAAACGAAAACCAGCCGAGGTTTTGTTTACCCAAACACTTTTCACATTATCTTTAAGATTGCTTTCCTTGTGTTTCTTTCTTCGGTTCTAAGAATCGCCTGTCTTTGTTTAAACTTGTCGAGAAAGCAATAAGAAAACAAACTTCAGCAGATATTCGAATGTTACGTTATACTGCAGTCGTCATTAGCAGCATACATTGCAGAACGAGGGTAGACGTAATGCATGCACAGCCCCCAAGAAGCCCTATTCAGGTCTCTTCTTAGTGAAATTTATCGCTTCCTGCACGAAAGAAGTTTCTGTCAGGTGGTCAAAGAATCGCTCGCATAATTTGGAGGGAAATGTTTCGGTGAATTTCCCACGGTTAACCCACAAAAGATTACAATTAGAGATTCTGAGAGACATGCGAGGAAGGTTTCGTTTCAATTGTTCGTCAGATCTGCTCGTTCTCGTTCGCCTTTTGTTAGAATCCATCCATCAAATCGAGCATGTTATTACGGTTCATTGGTTGTTTTCACGCGGAAGCACAACAAAGAGCCTTCCAATGATCGGATTGTCGGGAACCAGACCTTTCGCCGATATTTTCGCCGGACACGCTCCAGTTTAGCGTCGAGGGCAATTTTCGCTGGTAATTCGCCATGATTCATCGATGATGATGATGAGTTTGCACGACATCGCAAGCCAAACCCGAGATGAATGTCCAATCATCAGAACATGTTTCACGGTACACACAAAAAGCAGCAGCGTAATTACACTGAAAACCAGCCCAGGTTCTGTATTCATTATTATTCACTTTGTATACCCGTTCGTCGTTTATGCTGCACTCGACTTAGAGCTAGCGATGCGATTATAACTGTATTTAAATTAACTTCAAAAGAACCTTCTTCATCAAGACAGTTTTTTTCTTTGTTGCCATAATGCGGAAAAGACATGCGAAGATCGCCAGCGATGATGAACATGAAGTAAACTTAAATTGAATAAAAGAACTCAGCTTTATTCTCAATCGCACCAGCCAGACGTTTGTTACTTCATCGCTTTGATTCGATACAGCGGCACGGCACTAGAATGTGCCAACAATGGAAAAGCCTTTTCAAATTGAACGCTCGCTTGCTTTTTGCCTTTTTGATCGGTGTAATGATTTTTCCAATATTTGTATTCTTGCTTCTCGCTTTTCAGTCGGCGGATAAAACTAGTTTTTGCTTTTACTTCAATTTTTCATCGATTCTCTCTAATCGAGGGCTCGCGCTTTTTCTCGCTTTAAATTTCGTTTTGTTTTGATTTGTGATCACTTTTATTACTTTTTCTGATTTGTTTTCGTTCAATTGCTTTTTTATTGTTCGATTTCTTCTATCAGGAAGGGTTCGGTGATTGCGTCACTTGATTTCAATTGAACAATGAACTCGATTGGAAACAAATTCATTCCAGGAAGTGAAATTCCATGAAAACTAATTAAAATTGATTAAAATTGCTTCGAGAGAAAATAGGCTATGTTAAATATACGCAATAAATCAATTGCAGTACAACACAATGGAGATTGGTTCAAAAGCCTAGGCAGACGGCCTTCCCACTTGTCAAGCGTTACAATCCCTTTAGTATAGGACTCGAAGCGAGTCCGAAGGTGAAAACTTCCAAGCTAGGGTTTCGAAGCTAGGCGGAAATCTCACGAAAATTATCAAAACACCGAAGCGCTATTAGTCTGTTGCCCTCGGCATTCCTTCACCCATCAATAGCTTGGGAACGTCAAAAGTCTTCAGATGAAGCTTCCTTCTAAATATTCGAAGCAGCAAAAAACTCATCAACTTGTCGGCGTGCTGTGGAGTGATTTACTGGCTATTGGTAACCCCGACGACACTTGTGCATAGCTGCAGCAAATCGTTAAAAGTTTTCTATTTTTAATTGACCGAAAGTCGGAAGGAAGACTTAAAGTTAATTCAACTGTAATTTCCGTATAAGCGCGGTGAACGAGCGCTCGAGAGTTAATTCAGCGGAACGATAAAGAAAACAATTTAAAACTCATAT
>JPYR01000155.1:0-31167 GCA_000775305.1 Belgica antarctica
GCCAAATTCCAGTAACTTTGAAAATCTTCAGAACTAGTTTGAATGGCTTATAAAGATCAGAATCCATGACGACTTTAGCGACCAAAATAAACAGAACTTTGATGGAACGCTTCAAAAACTTGTGTGATTTTACTTCACTCATGCATTTACTTCACTCAAGCATAATTTTCAATGTATTTACTTAATGTATTCTTCATTTATATTCTTTTGATGATTTATATATGCCATGATTGTTATTCGATGTAGTCAGAATCAAAATTAATAAATAAATAATAGAAAATAAGTTTTAATACAATAAAATTATCTGTAAAAAAACAAAAAACCTACTCACAAACGTTTTCTGAAAACGTGGCTGTGAAACTTGTCTAGTCGCCAGGTCGTTGCTTTAAAGTGGATTTGAATTCTGAGACCTTGAATTTCTATAATTGATAAATTTATTCACTTTGATTTTAAAAATCTTACAACTTCCTTTAATTTTAGTTATTTTTCGCAAAACTTAACGAATACTTTTGAGGGATTTTTCTATATTGCGATAGACATTGGACGGTATTACATCTAGAAGCAGTTTTTGATAGTGGCTGTGAATTGAAAGTTGTCTAAATAGTTCTTTCGTGTAGTTTCTCGTTTCTAAGCTGCCTTCACTCAACAAGTTGGCGCCTGTGATAATTAACTTGTCGCGAAGATCTTTCGGCAGATTAAAGACCTTATCACAGCCTATCCGGAATACCAATTGATTTAGAAGCCTTGCGGTCGTGCATCGCACAGCTGCGTTCTGATGAATCGCGCCGCGGAAAGTCAGAATCATAAGGACTTTGCTGGGGATCAGCGCATCGCACATCGACTCGAGGGCTTTCAAAGCGTCCGCCCGAAGGAACTTGTTCGTGTCCGCAGTGCGGTTGAGTAATGCAGCGGCAAGTTCTTCAGCATCTGCGTCCAAAGCTTTCGCGTTTGTCATGAAAAATTCACTCGCCGCGGAACATGCAGCGCGTGAAACTTGCGATCTGAGATTCTTAACGTGCTTTGCGATAGCAAGCGTCATTAAATGGATTTGCGTGTCGACGTATTCCGGGTGGTGGCGAATCAATCGGACGAAAATGACCAAACCGTCCATGACGTTTTCCCAACTGGTGCTGTCGAGTTGTGCCATACACATATGAAGCGCTTCCTTTGGTCGCTCGAATCGTCTCAGCGTGGGCGGGAAAAGGCTGTTGTTCACCTTGTAGTTGGTCATAACCGGGACCGTTGACTGCTGATTGATGTTCGGCATCGGATTCCTGACTGGTGTGACTTTGTGGCTTCTTTTCAGCGGTGGCTGTCGCTTGACATTCGTCGGTGTTCTCTGATACGGAACTTGAATGTCCGGTGGTGCTGGTGAATACGCTTCCATGTTTTCAGCATCGGTCGTACCTTCTTCTTCATAATCCATCTCAATTTCTTTGCTGACAGTCACGATAGACTCTGGTTCGTAAATTTCATTTTGATAATCGTCGACTTCGTCCAAGCTTTTCGATTGAATGATGTCATCATGGATGATCTCGCGGATTTCATCTTCAACTTGCTGTGGATCGTAAGCGGAAGAGGAAGATTGATCGTCGGTAATGACTTCATCAGGCTTGGGTGTCGTCAGTCGTTGGAACGGAGTGGCTGCTTTCATAGGTGACTTTGAAGTTGTCGGACGAGACGCCATTGGTGTATCTTTCTTCACAAAGTCCATCGACGTTTTAGAACGTGCTGGCGCTTTATCTTCTTCGCAGTTGAAAGTGTGATTTGAACAGTCAGATTCCGGTCTTAAAGGAGTCGCACTCATAGACTTCTGTCGCTGCATCTGCACCATCTCCTTCTTGACGTTCTCGATGACCGACTGGATTTGTGCAATCTCGTTTCTGACATTTTGGATCTCGGTTGAGGTAGGTTCCGCTGACAAATGCAGTGGCGTCGACCCGAGTGAGGTCGGGTTGTTGTCGGTGTCGGAGAGAATGTGGCTGTTGGTTTTGCCGCTTGTGCGCCGTGTTTGGTCTTCAACGTAGTTCTCGACCATCTCCTGGACTTCTTCCGACTGCCGTGACTTTGCACTCATAGGTTGGATTCTAATGACTTCCGGTTCGCTGACGGCACTCACGGCATCGTCGCTTTCGACCAAGCCTATAGCTGTCGTGATGGGCTTGATCGTCAACTCATTTCCATTCGATTTCGCACTAAAACGAGATACAAACGATGGTAAATTAAAAGTCGTTAGAGTTTCTAAAGGAAATTAAACATCAGTGTACAAGGCAGACACCCACGCAATCTAATTTTCCTAATCTACAGAACGCTGAATATTTAATCTCGACGATGTGAAGTCCGAAAATCGATAAATTGAAAAAGCTAGGACAGTGGCAGAGATACAACGAACGGAAACGAAGGGAAATTCATCGCGAATCAACTTTTTTTGTTGTTTATGTCACGGTTTGTAGCGTATATTGTGTGCATTGCCCACACCGCCCGTTTCAAATCATTTTCTCGCCCTTTCACGCGGCGAACAAACGCAAGAAAAGAAAAATTTCGTTGAGCACGAAAGACTTCAATCATCGAGAAGGTCATCTTCGCTGCAAGATCAGTAAACTTACGATGCGGGTGGCGACGTTTGACTGAACTCGATTTGTTCAATATGTAAAACCGTTTCATCCGAGTTGTTGTCGCTTATGTGTCCGTTGATTCCGTTTTGTTTGGCCGTGTCGACGCGTTTTCTCCGCCTGGCAACGCAACAGCAGCAGATCCGAAACACCAAAGGATTGTCGGCGATGAAACTTTCGACGGATTTGGCCGCCGGGGAAGATTCCTTGACTGGATCTTTCGCGGTCTTCGAGCGATCGCTGAAGCAGCTTGGCATTATATACATCACAGAAAGACCGATTGCACTGATTTTTGTGTGGAAATTTCGAATTTGGATCAACGTCGGGTCGGTCAGTATTATATTTGCCTATTCAGTGGCCTATTTTTCCATTCCTTTCTGTTATTTTTCACTACGCACGGAGTTCACGAATGCTCGATAAATGGCCTGGTTAGAAACTGAATGAATTTTCGACTTTCCGCCGTTGCCGTCCACCCAGCGGCGATATTTTCTCTCGAAAGCTCTTTCTCTTCTCTCTCACAATGACCACATGAGCATGCTTGGACGTTAATCGCGTCGCTTTAATACGAAATCACGAAGGTTTATCTACTTTTAAATTAAACAACTTTCAGCGGAGCTTTCGGAAAATGACAGAATCTTTGGCGTGGCACGACAACCGCCGCTTGGAAGCTCAAAAACCTTTGAAAATTCGAACTTCCACACAATTGTCCGACAAGCCATGAACAAATGGACACGAATTACTTTTATTACACGAAAACTAACAAATTTTATGTAAATGCGTCCGACTTTTACCCCCGCGTGGAGAAAGTTCAAGAGAACGTAAGTCGAGAAGCGGCCGCTCGTTGCGAGACCAACGCTTGGAATGGCTTTTCTTTTGAAATGTTTCGCTGAAGCGCCGTGTTAAAGCGATTAAAAACTACGAAACCGAAATCACGTCATTCATCGTGTTTTTATTATTTCACTCCGCTCGCCGCCCGTTAATTTCCCAAGTCTGCGAGTTCTTCTTTCTTCTCTCGCAATTAATTTTCATGAAATTCCATGACGAGAGGTTCTCAGAAATCGAAAGCAAACGCAAAGGAGTTTCTCAGTGGCGGTTAATTTATGCGTGAAAATTCGCCTCGTCATGATTCGTGGAAAATTTGGTTTCCTTTGTAAAAAGTTTACGCAAAAGAGTGGGTGTAAATTGGGTCAACTGCGAGTGATGTTGCTTTGCACTCGAAGGTTTTAAATTATTTCACTTTACATTTTAATTACGAACAAGGCAATCGATAAAGTGTGTAGAACTTATGAGGTTGTGACATTCGAATGATCGAGACAAGCATGAAAACAGTCACTTTAGGAATTTTTTGATGGTCCCGTTGAGTTTGATTAAATTCATCCTTCGAACTATGTTAATCAGTTCTGTTTACGCTGATGATAGTAATATTTGACTAACAATAAGCTTTAGTGAAGACTAATAACGTCAGTTTAAAAGTAAAAACCTTGGGGGTTGTTGTCAATGATGTCGAGATTTATATTTTCAGTCTGCTTACCAAAGGAAGTGCAATAAAACGTGACTGAGGGTTTTAAGGTTAAGAAATCTGAAAAATTTCTTACAACTTTAGAAAGGAACAATGTGCAGTCATGCAGCGATCATAATTCCTTCAGATTTCGTTGCTAAAGAAACATTTTTTGTTACTAAACTCTAGCTTGTAAAACTCTAGCTAACCTCAAAATTTTCAACCAAAAATCCAACCCTTGCTTAATCACAAAACTTTGGCCAAACCCTATTACAAACCCCACAGTCCTCCAAAAAACCATCACGTCATCACGATAAACTCTGATGAAATCAGCATAAAACCTGACCACACCTCAAGATCGTCTTCAGACTCGACGAAGCATTCAAATGAAAGCAATAAAAGGTTAATTCACCGAGTGCTTCACACACTTTCGTCTAGTTAACTGCGTAATAACTTAGTTTCCCAACATTAGCAGCGAAAGTAAACAAACAGTTACGCATCACTTTTGAAGTCATTGCTACAAACATACGACGTAACTCTCTAATTAACCCTAATCACCACCTCAAATGTCTCAACTCCTCCAAAAGCCCATCGACATTGAATCTATTAATAAAACTGTGTTCTGAGAAAAACTTTCAAGTTTACGGCAGGAAATTTCGTCTGTTTATGAATTTATTGCATGTCGTTCGGGCAGCCAAGGCAAAGAACAGTGAAAAGCAACTCAATCGCTTATCAGACAAGCCGCATCTGCTAAGTCCATGACAAAAAATATTTATAACGCTCCACTTTCACTTCATTATCGAGCCTTTCAAAAGCAAGGCCATCGATTGCTTCTGTTCAGACGGCCTTTCAGACGTGATGTATCATTACTTTTCTTTGACCAGTTGAGTGGAAAATCGATAAAAGCTTACCTGTTCTTTCTCGGACTGTCTCTGTTGTGGTCAGCGCGCTTGGGGTTGCCGCTTCCGCAACTGCTTGTGGACGCTTGTTGAATGTCGATGGTTGGCGGTTGTGTTTTAGGACGGAATTCTAATTGGCTACTCTGAGCTTTCGGAGTGCCTGGTTGAAAGAAAAGTTTATTAATTAAAAGTTTTTGAATTCCATTGCAGTTCCACTCACCACTAGATTCCCCGCAGTTGCAGTCAGCAGTCTGAGGCATTTTTTGACTGCTTGGGCCGAAGCTGTAAGGGGTCTTACCGGTCGGGTGTGTGTTGCTTCTGATGTTGGTTTCGACGGAAGGAAACCTGGAAATTACTTTTTAAACAAAATTCTTTTAAGAAAATAATTTTTCCTTACTTGGTTGAAGCAACTGGAAGCTTTGTCAATCGTGTGCGTCTCGTTTGGGTGTCGGAAAGTTGTCGCACTGGTTGTTTTTCCTTAGCGGAATCGGAAAGCTCTGGAAAAGACCTTGACTGGAGTCTTCCATGGAATCGGCCTGAAATAAATCAAGAGTCAAAATTTCACTCGTGAGAACTGATGAATGACACGCCACGCCGTGCAACTTTCTGCGCCTGCCAAATTTCGTTCATTTGATTGACATTTTATTGTATGTATAGCTTGAAATTCAAAGTTTCAAAGTGATTTACGGTTACCTGTGGATTCGAGCGGCATTTGAACGCTCTGAATTGCTGTTCCAACCACGTAGCCATGATCGTCATCCTAGAGAAACAAATCAAACATGAAATTGCTGTTCATTTGAAGGGAAAATTGCAAAAACGGGAAAAATTAAATCAGTGATTGACGATTTGGGAAATTCCTTGCCATTCGTACGATCGTTAGCACACTAACGTTGGAATGTTCTTGCGCTGGGAAATTCCTTCCAGTCACGAAAGCTTTCCAACACTGGAATGTCTTCAGGGCTTGCGGAAAACTCGACTGGAAAGTTTCGGCTTGCAATTATGCGAAGCCTTGAATCAAAATGCTTTCATCGGATCATAAATTGTCGATTTTCCCTTGAATGGTTTCTAAAGTATCCCTTTTGGCTTCCGCAGAAATATTCACGGTCAACGCGGCTGTTTAGCTCATTTCCTTTTTCCGCATTTTTATTGCAAAGCTCGAAGCCAATTTTTTGTGAGAAATTAACCGTACTTCACCGTCCAAATTACACAGAACCATTTAAACTTGAACTCCGCCAGCCTTTTCACAACTGAACAATTGAATGCGGATGTTAACTTAGTCCGCTTATTTATTATCCTTAATTTATTGCCAATTTATTGACGACGCAAATATTAAATCCAAAACGCGGTTTGTTTCCTTGTTGTTAAACAAACTTCCGTGGATAGCAACGAAGTAATTGCTGTTTTTGACTTGTCTCCATTTTTCATCCAGCAAAGTTGAATGAACAGTTCCCTAAAAAAGTCATTAAAATTGTTTGCCGATCAAGCATACATGAACCTTACTCCGCAGTTAATGCCGTTGCATTAAAGTTTACTTAACGTTTGACTGCATGGGGTGATCAGAAGTGACGTCACAAGAGACGGTCTTGATGGAATTCCAACAAAAATAATTTTGTCTCAGATTAATCTTGATAGAATTCCAACTAAAGTATCTCTGGTTAACATTACTAAACTTTAGTTAATGATAAACATCACTCAATTGTGTGACATTTGATTGCAATCAACCCCAAAGTGAACATTTTTATCGTGAAGAAATCGCATGACCATCAATTATCCTGTTCTCACGTTCTCCTGGTCTATTGTCTGTCTTCTACTACGTCGTTCGTCGTACTCACTGCAATCGCTAGTAACGATTAGGAAATTTTTAATGAGTTGAATCACGTGCTTCAACTATGAACGCTGAGATCCGCTGACATTAAAATTGCAAAAGCATTGCACCAAGAAAGTTCTTCGTGGATTGCACAATAATTTACTTGTTAAGGCGCGGCTGTTTGCTGATCAGAAATTCCATTTAAAATTTGAAAGAATGGATCTGGTTTAATTAGGTTTTAGACATCTATTGATGGCCTTATGAATTATCATGTCTAACTTCACATTATCTTGCTTCAATGTTAATTGATTATAATTAAATCCAAAATTAGTCTTTCTTTAGTTGACATGGCATTGAATCAACCCAAATCGCCCGCAACTAACTTTTTAACCTTACAAACTAGCAATTCCAAACCAAAAAATCATAAAAACTAATGACTAACCGATCCCGAGCTGTTCTTCACCGGTATTCTTGACCATGGACTATATTTCGCCGGAGTGCCAGTGCTAGTGCCAGGCGGCGGGTATCTGCCGAAAGGATCAGCGTTTCTGAAAAATCATTTGATTCATGAATAATGAACGGACAATGCTTGTATGTTGATTCTTGAACACCTCGTCTGAGTGGTGTTGTCTTGCTTTGAATGGAGAAGGGTGTGGAAATAATTGGAGAACAGCAGTTGAGGTGTTTATGAAGGGCTAACATTGTTGTTCATTTTACACGCTCAATTGTCTTGAAATATTGATTCTTCCATTATCTTCGAGCCCTTCAACACAAGACGCAAAAAACGACTCGACTAACCTTCGTTCGTCAATGCTGCCGTGTATGCCATTGGACTGGAGCTGGAATGATCGATTCTTGACGGATGTCGGTGACACGGAGCCGCTTCCCATGCAGATGTATTCGACATCGGATCCGAACATTATCACTACACCGACGTTCGACGCCGTTGGAATCTTCAGCGCGTATTGGACTTCGCCGTCGACTCCCACCAACGGAAGCTGCTTTCTGGCCAGTCGGGCTTTCACAGCCGCTATAAGTTGGATCCCATCTTTGCGGAACTCCGCCACTTTCGACACAACCTCAAGCACTGTCTTGGGAGAACTAAT
The DNA here is from genome assembly GCA_000775305.1 of Belgica antarctica. Lineage (NCBI taxonomy): Eukaryota > Metazoa > Arthropoda > Insecta > Diptera > Chironomidae > Belgica > Belgica antarctica. The sequence continues at coordinate 7,923 of JPYR01000155.1, forward strand.
TTGACCTAAAACGGCCAACACGTCGAGTGCCGCTTGGCGAACTCGTTTTTTTCTGTCGAGTGCAGCTTTTGCCGTGCGTTCTACGCAGTTGGCGACGTCGAAGTACGTGCTTGGAAATGTCAGCAGTGCAAATATCACCATTTGAAGGGCGCTCTCGCGGAACTTTGAACTTCTAACTTTAAGGAAGTCATCGGAAAGAAGCTTTAATACGATGGCAGCGGTTGGAAGACGGTGCATGAGAGTTTTAGCGACGAGATTCGAGCCGGCGCCGCCTTGCCGGCAAAGTCCAGTGACGATCTGCGTCACGCGATCTTCAAGGTTCTCCAAAGGCAGGCGGGAGATTAAATTCGATAAGACACGCCGCTGGTCTTCCAGCACATCTGGATGCCGTTCCGAGTTGAGAAAGGTCCGGAGAAACGAGTCGAGATACGGCTGCACAAGGGCCAAGTTATCGGACGACTTCAAGGCATCTTCAATGGCACAAATTGCACGCGATCGTAGCCGAAAGTCCTGTAATGGAAAAGAATTCAATTTGCATTATTAATCGCGATGGCAATCAAACGATGAAAGGTTCTCGCTTTCGAAGATTGGTGCAGTAAAAAAAACGTCCATTACGGCCACTTTGCGTTGTTTTTGCCACGGAGAAAGCTTTCGTATGGAAATTAACACCGTAAAATATTATTTTCTGCTTCCGGACATTGCTGGTCGAAATCTGTGTCATTCGGAGAAATTTTTCTCACCTTTCCCTTAAACCGTCCGAATTCCTTCACTCACGAGCCGCTGCATGTTGCCCGCAATTTCACATTCTCAAGTTTAAGACTAATAACAAGTTCCAGAGTAAATAAATGAACGCGAGAACGGCCACGCGGATATTTAGGTCAAATTATAACTAAAATCAAGACGGCGATGATAAACATCGCCACCGAGACTCGGTCATACCTTTCACCCGTTCTTAATTTTGCCTTTCATAATAACTTGTTCTACATGTGCCCGCTCATGCCACCACATGCAAGAAAGTCCATTTTTTAATTACTTGTAGATTTCTCGATGTTTCCCGCGTATTTAGGTCTTAGAAAGCACGATAACGCAAAGTATTTGCATGTTTCCACATCAAAGGGTGAAAAAGTAGAATTTATGTTCTTTTAATCTCTCATGCGATGCCCTTTTGCATGATTAATGAGCTGAAGGTCCAAAAATCGTTTAATAAAGCTGATTACAAATGCAAACGGCTTTAAACTTGTTGAATTCATTTTGTAAAGTTTGACGGAAATTAACTTTTTGAAAATAAAACCGTTAAAAGTTGGCTGATTGCTTAAACTTTTAGGTTATGGTCAAACAGACTTTACGAACTTTATTTCAATTTAACGGAAATTGCTCAATTAGAATTCAAGATTCCGTTGAAGCTCATTTCTGGTTGCCTCTAAACAAAATCATCGTTTCCCGATGATCCATTTCTTCTAATTACTCAAGTTCCACCTAAAAAGTTTGAACTATTTACACAGCGCTAACCGCTGATTGCAGTTATTAGGAACCTGATATTTTACCCTCGATTTGCTTAATTGAAACTTGTACTTTCGTCACACTTTTTTCCCTTTTAGTTCCCAGACTAACCCAGTAAACCCCTTTTACAATTATTTCAATCGAAATCAACATGCATTTCGGCAGACCGGAATTTGGGTCAAATCCACCAGTCGGTCTCTTTATTTGATTACTATTCAACGTGTATACACTTACACACCGATGGTAAAACACAGAAAAAAATTACCGCCGTAGTGGACGCAGGATCGATTGAATAATTTTCGTGTTAACTTGCCGCTTTGTAGCCGCGCACCGGCAACCGAAAATCCCATTTTACTACGAATGTTTGTTTGTAAATTTTCCCCGACTAACGACATCAACAAATATTTGTGTGCACGTAGTGCGGGATGGAAGTTGGCAAGTTAATTGTTTCTTAATAGAAAATCCGCCCCTGTGGAATGGTTATTAGATGGAGATTGTATTAACATCGAATGTAAACTGTGCTGTCCCACTTTTCATATTAATTATGAGACTTATTTCGTAGCCGGGTCTGCCGTGGCAGCTCGGAAAACGGCAGAAAAAATGGCAATCGTGCACGGTAATTTTCGCTTCAAGTTTCTTTTCGATTTCAAAACTTTTTCCATTCGGTCATTATGTTCACTTCCTTCCGAGAAGCTAATTACAGGCAGTTGTAATCATTAAAGTTGTGAAATTGCACTTTCTCAAAAGTGTGCCAAAGAAAATTGGCTTTTCAAGATTTGAAACCGTTTTGAACGGATGCCAAACCCTTCCGGAGCTTTTAAATTTAATTTTGAATGGGAAAAACCGTAAACAAACTGAACCAACGTCAGCGGGATCTTAACGAGATTAATTTAAATTCTGAGGCAATTTGCGGCAATTTATTCATCAGCAATTCTGTATAAGTTCAAATGATCAGCGAGCTTTAGATCAGTTTATCTCAGCTTTCCCTACAGAAATGTTCACTAAACGTGTTATTCCGACTATAATTGCCTTTGTGGCATTTTTGGTGGTCATTGACTGCAAGCCATCGAGTCTAGATTTTGGAAACGCCTGTGTGGCACAGTATTTGATCGAAAAAGACATGTGGGAAGATGATTTTCCGATTTCCACGAATTCCGAAGAAGATTTATGCAAGTTGGTGATGCCAGTGATTATGAAATCGATGGAGAAAGCTTTGTACAGTAAACTGTCGGAAAAAGACTCAATTAAGACCGAGTGCGTGATGGAGTTTATCTTGAAGAACAACGGGTTGGAATATTTACTGAAACACGATGTCGTCACCATGACAAAGGATTCTACCGACGACTATATCAAAACTCGACTTGAAATCATCAGGTCTCAATTGAGATTGATCTTTGAAAACGCATCGAGGGAATGTGGCAGCGATCCTACGTACGGCGGTGTAGTTGACGACGTTCTTGAAATCAGAAACGAATCACTGGCTGTCTTGAGACAAAACTATTGCTTCACAAAGTTCGCTGTGGAAACAAAGTTGCTGGAATTAAAAGAAGTAGTTGACTTCAACCCCAAGAAAATTGTCACGTCAAATCTCGACTGCCAAGCAATGATCAAGTCAAACCGATTGGAACGGGAAAGAAAAATGCTGGAGACACTGAAGAACCGTGACTTAACAGAAGAACAAGTCCAGTGCGTCAAAGACAAATACCAAATTGAACGCGCCTTCGACTCCAATCTTGCCTTAGAAGTCATCAGCTTTCTTGACGTTTCCGTTGACGATCGACGAACAAATCGCGAAAACATCGCCAGGAGGCTCGAAAGCTTCATCGTGTCGATGTTTATCTGCTTCGGAATGTCGACGTTTGACGGCGATGAGTCAAATTTAGCGTCAAAATTTAGCGATATAATGCAATTTTAAAATGATTCTTGATTGTGTGGTTCAGTGAAATGTAGATTAAACTTGTTGTGGATTTGGAAATGAATAATAAATAATTCTAATGAAAAAATTGACGTTCAAGTTTGTTTATGCAAATGTGGTTGGCAAGTTGGAAGAAAAACTGGTGTGGAACGAACTTAGAACTTTCGATTAGAAAAGAGTTTTGTTGACTTTTTAAAGTTTTGAAGTAAAGTCAAAAGAAAGCTTTCTTAAAATGATTTGACGATGCAGCGGACAACACGAACGTATTTGGAAAATTTGAACGGTTTTGTATGGTTTTGCAATCTTTAGCAGTCTTTGTCGCATACAAAAAATTCAAAATTTTCAAATACGGTCGTGTTGTCCGCTGCATCGATTTGAAATAATTTTTTTATTCAAAACATGAAAACTAAATCTTCAGAAAAAAGACAGAAAGTTGACAGCTTTAATCTGGGAATAGTATTAAACCACCATGAACATAACCACCAAGAACAAAACCACCAAGATTCAAAATCGGAGAAACCGTTAAATTTTATAAAAAAAAAGTATGGAAATTTACGCGCCCAAAATAAACAACAACAACACCATCTCTTACCAGCATGTAAATTAGGGTTTTGTCTTGGAATAAACCATGAGGGAGATGCTGGAACATCATTTGGCGTTGTTAATAAGGTGTAAACATGAAAAACGATTTCATGCTTATGCTGGAAAAAGACGACGTGTCATAAAAATAAATTTTAACGGTTTTCTTCGATTTTGAACTTGGTGTTTCATCGATTTACACAAATTTCTGGTGGTTTTGTCCATGGTGGTTGTGTCCATGGTGGTTTGATACTATTCTCCTTTAAGCTTACTTGAAACTACTTAGGTTTATTTGAGTTTTCAAGACTGTAATATTTTTTTATGAAGTCTTCAAGCTTTACAATTACGTTTTAATGGCGTTTTAAAACGATTCGTCAAAATTGACATTTTAATTCAAAGATATAACTCTAGTTATTAAATTCTTAGCACAATGAAGATGGAAACTCTGAGTTTCCGAAATGCATCAGTGCAAATAAAAACACTGTTTTAATGACTGAAAGTTAAGAAAACAAATCCAAACATTAAAGTTCATTTCCAGAGCTCCCAAAAAAGCTTTAAAAAGCTTTCAAGCCCCTTACTTTCTAACTGTTTATCTTAAGCTGCCTGGTTTTCCACTTAAATCGTTTCATCATTTGTCAGCGTTTCATCTACAATTCAATTTGCGTCTGTTATTTTCTAACTTTTAATCGAATTAAGTTTTCAAGGGAAGTGTAATTTACAGCGTTCGCACTTTATGCAGTTGCACAAATTGAGTTTCTTGATAATACAATTGAGTTACCGGATCAAAGACAATAAAACAAAGCTCGCTGAAATTTGTCGTGAAACCAGATCGTGAGTTGAATTAAAATGAAGCTGTTCGGAGTATTTTTAGTCGCATTTGTGCTGCAAATCGCGGGTGGCAATGTCAGAAAAGCGAATCATGATTTAAATCACGCTTGCATAATTCGTTTTCTGCAGATTAAAGGAAAGTTGGAAGAAAACTTGCTTGCGCAACCAGCGCCAGCAGACCTGTGCAGAATTTTATTGCCGCTGATTTACGCAAATCACAGCGAACGATTGTGCTTAAGGCTATGGGAAACGAGAAGTGTGAAAGCGGATTGTGTGTTTGAAAGGCTCAAGAAGTCTGAGTTCATCGATTTGGAGCTAAAAATGGAAATTTATTCCAAATCTAAACATATCTCAAGGACCGACAAGAAACGGCAAATGCACGAGGTCATCGGATTGCAAAGAGAGATTTTGATTAACACAGCGAAAGCTTGCCGTAGTGATCCAACCTACGGTGGACTTTTCGACCGCACTTTGGGCATAAACAGCTCGTTAATTGTGCTGCAGGAAAACTTTTGTCTTCTGAAGTATGTCGCCGACCACGAATTCTTGACTACGCCTATCGACACTAATCCAAAGAATATCGACACATCAAAAATTGATTGCCTGGCCACTCTCACAAAATGTGAAGAAGAAAGCAAACAAAAGCTTTTAGCGGCTTTTCGAAAACGGAAATTTTCTTTGGAAGCCATTTCGTGCCTGCTTGAAAAGTATCATCAGGAGAAAATCTTCGGATGGAACGTTGCAAAGGACTTCATGAAGCATTTGAATCTGTCGAAGACTGGCCGACGTGCCGAAGACTGGCGAATCAGCAAAATCCTGTCCGACTTTGCTAAAAAGTCATCAAACTGTCTGTACTCGTTCAACTGGAGTTTATTCTAACAAGGGTCGTTACTAACTGTATCAACAAACTATCAGAAAAGTGTTCAAATATCGACAATAAAAATATGAAGTCGACAGAGTTTGTGGCGCTGGTGATTTAATTTTTAATGGGTTTGGAAGGCAAACAGTTTCACTGATTTTGATCTAGTTCGGATAATGAACACAAATTGAAGCCTTCTGGAACAAGATTTGTTTGGAAATTTCAAATCTTTTAGTGAAAAATATTTGTGAAATACTTAGTGCTGAAGTTTCAAAAAACTTTTCCCCAAAACTTTTCTTACACTTGAGCTTGAACTTGATGGCTTTCGTCAACCATTCCGTGTTTATTATGCCTTTGAAAGAATCGTTGACCTATTGCAACAACAATAATTGACAAGCTTTTCATCGTGGGCCTAACACGATTATCAATCATGAACGTTGAATGTTCCAAACAAGCCAAAGAACTCCTTAAAATGTTTGAAGCTTCCGTTTAGTAACATTTAAGCTTGCCAACGACATTCAAACAATTATTTTCGCATTTGAATCGATCTGTCTTTGTCAAAGTGCAGCGAGACTGAAATGCTTCTTAATTGACTTTCGCATGGGAATTTCAAATGAGTTTGTTCGTGAAATGCTTACACACAACCTTAGAGTCGAAAAATCGGTTATGGTCATTTAAAAGTCCGGAATGAGTAATTATTGTGATTATGCAAACCGTCTCAAATTGCCTTCTTCACATGAGTCGAAGAAAGGAAAAGTCGAAGGAAAAGGAAAGCTTGGAATGTGACTCAACGAAAGCGGGCACGATTTGCGCAACTATAATTTCCGATTCCCTAATGTCCGAAATTTATTCATGAACATTCTCGGCGAGCGGTGAACAATCTTTGGTGAATCAAGACCGCGGCTTAATGACCAGGATAGTTGGTGATTGTTTTCACCAAAGAAAAGACTATCTTTATCCAGAACTTTCTTTAACTGGCATCAACATTTAATTTTCAAAAGGGAAATTATGACAATGTGTTTCAGTTTCCAGCTGTTCTTAGAAATGCTTGATGCTGTTGACTTGTCTAAACTTTTCAACCAATTAAACTGATTTTTTTATGTTTTCAATGCAGAACTTAAGTTTCTTTATTTTGTTTCATTTCCCGTCATGTTTCAACGATGCAGCGAACAACACGACCGTATTTGAAAATTTTGAATTTTTTGTATGCGACAAAGACTGCTAAAGACTGCTAAACCATACAAACCGCTCAAATTTTCCAAATACGGTCGTGTTGTCCGCTGCATCGTTTCAACGATACATTTTGATTGCATTGACGTTTCCATTTTAACTCATTTCAATCAAAAACTAAATATAGCGTCTGCTATTAGAAGACTGTATTGAAAAAGCTTCACAAGAAGCTTTTAAACTAAACTCTCGTAACCTTCACAGATCGAACTAACTATGAAATTGATTAAGAAATTAAGAACCAAGTAACAAAACAAACCGTAAAAACTAATATCTTCGTGTACACCATTTGCGAACACTGCCCTAAAGACCCAAAAAACCGAACCAGTAAAAGTCAATGTACACGCAACTTTCGATTTAAGGACATCAACGACCCACGACATTGCCAAACCTACATTTTCTTTCAGTGATTTTCTTTTCTTTCGTTTCTTGGTGGACAAAAAATCAATACCTGGCTTGGAATCGCCACCACCGTAATTGCTTGTTTGAAACCGAAAGTGCATAAAGTGGACTTTGAAAGTGAAAATCATAGCAATTAAAACTCACGCCACTCTTGAGATCCTTAATGAACGAGTAATCCACAATTTCTAGTTCTTCCCACGACTTTAATCGAGGCTGGAAGGCAGTCACGGGGCTGTCCTTGCAACTCGCTGGCGTCATTTCAACGCTTTTCACGTCAAAATGTTCGTGACCGCCTGTACCACAACAGTGTTCGTCTTCGGGTCTTCCCTCGAAGCCTTCAATTCTTGGCGATCCCAGCGGACTTCTCTGCAGGTTGTGCAACATCGTCACCCCGTGATGCGCCGTTCTCGGCGATAAACTGGAGACTGAACGTCTCATGAAGGTTCTTTCGGGCGTTCGCTTCGACGAACAACAAGAATTCGGAGTCGTCGGTGCCGATTTGACAGGGCTGGTGTGCCTTGAAGAATGATTGAAGGATATAAGCGGAACTGTTATAATTCGAGGCGATAGCATCGGTGACGTTGCGGGACGAATTGAATTGTAATGGCTGTGCTGCGGCGTCGTCTTCTTTATCATGATGTTCGGCGGGGTGAAATGTGCTGGCAGGACGGTCTCCACATCGGGAATCCCGATCGTTAGTTCTTGCGAGTAGTCCGTGGCTGGCGATGACGACTCGGAAGCTTTGTCGATGCGAAGGGTCAACTGCGGCGAGTGAACAACGGAAGCGCGACCAGACGACGACGGTCGGGATTGTGTCTGTGCGTTGCTTGTCCCCGGGCGTGAATTTGATTGGGTATGGGCATGGCCAGTCATCGGACGAGGGTTTGAAGTCTGAGTTTGAGCCGTCGTCGGTCGAGAAATCTTTTCAACTGAAGTCTGAGTTGTCATTGACGACGATCTCACAACCGGAGCTTTTCCAGACGTCGGTCGGGATTGTGTCTGAGTTGATTGTGCGGAACTTGGCCGGTGATCGTTAGGAGAAGAACGAGGGAAGCTACGTGAACTTTCGGATTTTTTCTCTTTCAAGCTGTCGATGTTGGACCGGAAGGTGTTCAGTGACAGCGGTTCATTGACGAACCCAACGTTCGCTTGCTTGATGTACTCGTTTGAGTTTGAATTGTCGGAAGACACTGAAGAGTTCTCGTCTGAGTAGAACGAAGTCTGCTTGCGCATTTTCGTGTTTGGTGTCAAATTGTTCACGTCGGACTCGTTGCCGTCACTTTGATCGACTGTATCACTGTCTGGCGTCCGTATTTTTACAATTTCACCACCGAATCTCACTCGACGGCCGTTTTTGACCATGGAACTGTCGAAATTGTAGTTCCTGAAGTTGTTGTTCTCGTCCGGATTCTTGCGACGCATCGGCGTGACTGGATACGGCGCGCTGAAGTCAGTGATGATTCTCTTCGATCCAGTGTCGTCATCGCTGTCGTCAGTCTGCGTGTTCGCGTTCTGTTCCAGAATTCTCATCGTCACTGCTGTTTCGGGGTTGATTTTGATCTCAGTTTCCATTATCACCTTGCCATTCGCAACACCAAACACATTCGGACACGACGTCGTGCTTTCAATGACTATCGACTTGCTGTTCGCAGCAGTGTTGTTTTTTGTCTGGTAAGACATCATGCTGCCGCCGCTTTCACTGCCAGACGAGTTCCCGTTGCAGTCAACAGACAAACTGTTCTCCGACGACGACCTGAGAATGCCGCCGCTTCCGACACGTGGCGATCTCTTGGGAGTGCCTAAATTGTTGCTGAGTCTAGTGCGTTCAAACGGGTAAGTCGAGTCGTAATTGCTGCCGAAATATTTCGAACCGTCCGACACCCCATTGAGATGACCGCCGACACCGTTCAAGGATCCACCTAAATTACTCGATCCGTTCATCGGGGCGTGTGACGACGGAATGTTGCCTTGAATGTCTTTTCTCGGAACGAACTTGGACGCCCACGGGTTCTTGCCTTCCTGCGACGGCACATGCAGATCCACGTTCGAGTCGTGGAAACTCGAATCCTTCGGCAGTCCATAAACCTTGCACAATAAGTCGAAATCTTTCCTGATGTTCATCGGCATGTGTTCGGTGAACTCATTCGGTCCGACCATGTCTTTGAGTTTTAGAAGAATTTTCAACGCGATTTCCTGATAAGTAATGTTCACCATTTTATTCGACAACGCGTCTATCACAGCCTTCACCACATACGCCCGCTTGGGAGTAATTAAAATCGGCAAAATCAGTGCCGGCAACGCAAGCATCACAGCGACAGTCATTCTCCCGCCAAACGGATCTTTCACCGGTCTCTCCATGCCGTAAGTCATAATGTCCATCATGACCGTCTCCGGCATCGCCGTTTGCGCGACGTAAACTCTCAACGCGTCCAGTGCCCCCTTGCGAACAGCTGGTGCGATGTGACCCAGATTGTCGACCAGAGGGTGAACCAGATTCAGAATGTGATAGTCTGCCTCCTGACCCATCACAATCAGCACGTCGACGAGCACTCTCAGGGCATGCTGACGCACCTGCCACTCCGGGTCGTGCAGACGCTCGTAAAACTCCTCGAAAACGTCGGAAAGCACAATCGAACGCGGCATTGAGTTAGTTCGGATAATGTGTTCCCACAAAGGCGTAAGTTGCAGCACCGAGAGTCCGCGCGACTGCTTTTCCTCGATCGATGCCCTTCTTTTTTGCATTTTCATGGGCGGCGGGGGCGGAGACTGCTGGTCTGAGGAGTTCTCCTCGCACATCTCCGTGCCGTAGTCGTTGTGGCGGTTTTTCGCGAAAACGCGACGGAAAAACATTTCGTTGACTCGGTCTTTTTGAATTAATTGTTGATTACGGGGCGAACTTTTCTCACTTCACTTCATTTTAATGCCTTCGAATAATTATGATAATTTCACCAAGTACAAGAAGGGTTCACCGAGCTTTTCCTTTTACGAACCGAACGCGATAGCGACTGAACCGCAACTGACCCAAAGCACTCGAAATCGGCGAGTGAATGAATGGACGTGGAAAGCTCGCGCTCGTGGAAGTTGCGTGTGTGAAAATGAGTCGCCTGGAAGGATGGAGAACACGGTGGAGCGAAAAGAATGAATGAAAGCACGTGTTGTGGAAATGCAAAGGACGCTTTTATTATCCGCTTTGGAAATTGGGAAAAATTCTTACAGTTTATGAGTGACAATGCCTTCTGAATCAAGCTTGGAGACTTGATCATGAAACCACCGAGCTTAGAACACTTAAAATCTTACAAAAGACCCTGCCGCTTCAAATCCTCGTAGGTCTTCTTTGTCACCACATTACCAAGCGAGTCTTCAAACTCTTCGTTCTGCTCGGGCACCCATCGCTCCTGGTTCTTCTGCTGCTTGATCTTCTCCCACAGCTGGATTGCGTCTTCGATCTGTGTGACGTTGGCAAAGTGAGCTGTGTTGGGGATTCCCAGGCATCGCATGCCGTGAGCGTGTCGCCATTCGCTGAAGTGCCGCTGGAAGGCTTTCGGGCCTTTGTAGGTGTAGTTTCCGCAGATTTCACAATTGTAATTGATGTTGAGGCCGTGAAGCTTGTACAACCAGTAGGGAATCGGTTTGCCATCCCAGCCCAGTGGAAGATTCTTGGGATTGTACGGAACGTCGTCGTTATCGTCGTCTTCTTCTTCAGACTCGGTGTCACTGTCTTCCTGGTCACTGTCATTGCGTTCGCCGTCACCTCGCGCCTGCTTTCTCTGAACGTTCTCCTTGGTTGCCGCTCGCTGTTCTTTGATCAACTCGCTTAAGTAGTAAATTTGAGCTTCAACGGCTGCAATTTCTCTGTGCCTGGCTTGTTCCTTTGTAACAGTTGACACGCTTTTGCCCAATGCACCGCCTTTCCTGGCCAGCAGTGACTGATCGATCTGCTTTGCGCCCTTCGTGCTGAACAATCTCTGCGCGCGTTCTTCGAGAGTTCCACCACATTTCAAACCGAGAGCCATCAACGCTGACTTCAGACGATCGAGACCGAGCGAAGCAAGTTCTTCCCAGCTGGTGAAGGCTGACAAGTCCAACTCGGCTCCGGCGTTTGACAACGCACTCTCAGTTATTTCTTTCGGCCACCCTGTGAAGATTCCTTCCATCCACTGGCGTTCAAAGTCAACCTTGGTCTGTTCCAGACTCTTGTCCAAGTCCATCAAGGGTCGAACGCGCTGGTTGAACCCGTAAAGGTATTCATGCAGCGCTTCCAGATACTTCCGGTACTCTGCGTTCTTCCTGTCTTTAGGGATGTCGTAGAGATGGTCGAAGATCATCAGATAATTGATGTAATCGGTCTTCTCGAGTCCACGCAGGTTGATGTACTTGTCGTAGCACTCGTGCAAGTCCAGATACCGGCCGTAGCTCTCCTCATCGGTGAACTCCACCAGCAGATTCAAAGCGTCCGACTGCTGATACGCCTTCTGCATGGTCTCGAATTCAGTTGACAGCGGAATACTGATCTCATCTGGATGCTTCTTGTGAAACTCTTTGATGCCCTTAAGTCGTGAGTAGAACTCGGTGAACTCGTTCGGGCCAGACAGTGCGGCGATTTCAGCTTTGCGCTCTCCGTCCTTGTCTTCATAGAGATCGGCCAGCTGGGATGTTGTTTCGGTGTATTGCTAAAAGGTAGAACGATTGATTAGAGCGGGTTGGAGTTAGAAATCAACAAAATTTCTACTTACATCAAGAAAAATCTTGACTCGATGGTCGGAAAATATTCTGTCCTTGTCGTTCGTCTTCTTCTCCATGAACTCGTCGACCATCACCTTAACGAGACGCTCGCGCTCTTCGTGGCACCGTCGTTGGATCTCTAAGAGGCTCTCCATTCTCGTTATTATATATTTTGATAAACTTTCTCGAAATGCCGATTGTAAACGTAGGTTCTGAAGAATCAGCCAAGCCACAAATACTGTCAGTGTAGATACGACCTCATAAATGCTGTCAGATGCAGTCACTGTAGATAGAGCATTTGACTTGTTTACAAACTTTAGTTTCCATAGTGATCTTATCCAATATCAATTATTATAAACATTTTCTGTGATTTTGCAACATTCCGTCCAAAAGATCATGTCTGCGATGCCTCGAAAGCACGGTGGCTGGGCCGACGAGTTCAAAAAGTCGGCTTCGAAGCGAAATGTCCTGGAGAACATGGAAAAAGAGCGATTTCTGTCGTCACCGACTCGAGATGGAACCGAAATAGAGATTCCTGAGATTGACGAGATCCAGAGCCTTGATGATGTCTCTGAACCACCGTCAAAGGCAGCTTTTAACAAGGAGTTAGACGTCGATATTCTCAAGATTAGCTCGATCAGCGTCGACGACAAAAGCGACTTGACAGTCTTGATCGAGGCGCTAGAGCCTGAAAGCGAGATTGAAGAGCCCGACGAGGTGTGGAACTGGAATCAGCTGTTTACCAGCGTTGCAGCGCAGATCTCAGATGAGAAATAATTTTACAAATCGATTTTATTTCCCATTCACGAACAAAACAATAAAATTTAAGGAAAATTAATCGATTCAGTCGTACTGGTAGTGAATTTCCACTTTCTCCACGATCTCCGCCTTCGATTCCTTATCTGGCATTGGCACTAGCCCATCTTCGTCCACTTGATCAAGAATGTCGCAAATCAGTGGCGACTCCACTCCTAAAATGTAACTGCAAACCTTCGGCTCCAGCAGGTACAAACTCACAGTGGATCTGGACGGCGCATTCTCCAAGCACTTGAGCACGACTTCGGTCTCTCTTTGCTTGCCAGTCCTATCGCAAGTGCTTCCGCCGTTGTAGAAGTGTATGATCTGCTTGCGCTGTGCCCTCGGCTTTGGTCGCTTTTCTGGATGCTTCTGCAGGAATTCTTTGTGCGCCTTCTCGTCGAACATGCCAAGCAGAATCGAACTTTTACTTCCAAACTTGTCGATGTGGAACTGGCGAACGTATTTTCCGTAGCAAAACTCGTACTTCCACCATCCAGTGCCTCCGGTTAAGCAATTCTTGCCTTCCAGGAAGCTTTCGACTTGCGATGTGTCGTCGGAGACTGAACTGAACTTGGGGAAGGGCTTCGTGCGTTCGGGGGTCTCGGTTTTGAAGAAGTCATCGAGTTGGTTAGTGTTGTCTTCGACGAGCTCCATTGTCAGCTTACCGTCCTTTAATTGCAATTTCTAAGAGTTAATCCAAGGCTTGTTGCAAGAACATAGTAAAAGCAGGAAACTTGAAGCTAAAAAAAGACATTTCCTACCGTTTGATCGACTTTAAAGACTGCGATCGCATCTTTCAGACCCTTGTTTACGTCCTGAACAAATCAAACCAAAAAGTAAAAGGAAAAACTAATAATCAAGCAGTAAACATAATAAAAGAACCAAAAAAGCAGAAGTCGAAAAGTGCGAAAGAAAAACAAAGAAAAATTTGCCAGGAGCTTCGTAATTACCATGAGTTTTTGGTAGCGGAGCTTCATGCTCTCGATTTCTAACGCAAGCAAGCTTTTCGGCTTCTTCGGGGCGTTCTCCAACGGAACGCAGTTGATCGCATTGTCTTTGGTCTCTTGAATCTTGTACTTTGGATGCAGGCAGAGGTTCGGAGTGAGCACGACGATCTCGTAGTTGCAGCTCGACGTCTCCTTCAGCGAGTAAATTTCGTTCTTGCCATGGGCATAGCAGACATACAGCACTCGAGTGGCTCTTGCCTCGTTGTTCAAGTCACACAAAGTGCCGTCGATCATCTCGACCTCGAAATACGGCAAGTGAAGGCCGTCGATCTTCTTGTACTTGAGCTTCTCGTTTTTACTGACTTCGAGTTTCTTTCGCAGCTCGGCGGTCATTTCTTTGCTCCACTTGCCTAGATAGTATTCCTAAAAGCAAACATTGCGTCAACATCAAGAATCTTGAACGGAAACTTCAAACAAACCTGCAACTTCGAAGTTTTTCCGTCACGTTCTTCGTGATACTGCTTGATGTAGTTGCCATGACAGATTTCGTAAGTCCAGTAGGACTCAATACGATAAGAACACACGTCGCCGGTGAACAACGGCTCGATATAGTCCAAAGCGCTGGTCTCCAGCGTCGACGGGTTCTCCAAGTCGTCTTTCTTTGCGAGCTTTGGCAGGTAGCACTGATATTTCTCTTGCGCCTGGCTGGTGACGACGATTGTCTCGCCTTCCGGTGGAATATCCTGAGGATTGTTCAATGATAAGCTGACGAAGGATAGGAAGGCGTGATATAACAACTTACAAGCAAACTGAGATCATTTCCAGGCCAATTCAGCGAGAAAAGATTGTTATCGTCGAATCCTTTGAAGTCGTTGCCGTGCACGTCCATCCGGCTGAAGCCAACGATTGACAGGCACAGAATCCATTGAGATCGCTTCATTGCACGCTGTCTGAGGCTTGATTAAAGACTACAAAGCTGATAGTTACGAACAAATTACGTGTCTTGCAAAAAGTGTAAACAAATCATCGGAAAATGCTGTCAGAAAGTGACAGCAAAACCGTCTAAACCAAGTTTGTAGACTTGTGGAATGGAGTTAATGGGTGATTGAATGCAGATGACCTTGAACTATTGAAGAACCTTGTTGAATGATTAAAGACCAGTCATTTTCCTAAGCAATGGTTCTGATTAATATATTCTTATGAAGAACATCCCGGCTTGGTCTAGATGGTTTTGCTGTCAATCCGTTGAGCAGCCGTTGAAATCATTTTCGAATTTTTCTCTCCGCAAAAATCAGTTAATTTCGTGTAAAAGTAAGATAAAGTTAGACCACTGATTAAAAACCTGACAATCAAAAAACTAAAACCGTCCTTCAGACCGGAAGCGTGAAGACCAGCGTAGAAATGGCTTCAAACTCCATAAAAGTGTTCATCAAGGTTCGGCCTTTGATCGCCCGTGAACAAAATGAGAATGCAGCCTCGGTGTGGCAGATCGCTGGAAACACGCTCAAGTCCACTGACAAACAATACGAGATGACGTTTGGTGAGTTGAACTGCTTGAAACGCGTGACAAAAGTGATAAGAAAGCGGCGACAAAGTTCAAATTCCAACACAGGCAGAGTTGAATGAAAAAACACAATTAGCATTGACAATGACATTTGATTCTTCTTCTTCGCGCTGCACTGAATCCTAATTAGAATGTGTTTCTTGTTTGCAGACGAAATTTATGATGATACTCGATCCACACAAGATCTGTTTGAGGTGCTCGCAAAGCCGATTGTCACATCGGCGCTAAGAGGAATAAACGGAACAATCTTCGCTTACGGACAAACATCCAGCGGCAAGGTGACGACACCGGTCAATCACCTTTAACGGTGAAAATCTAATAACAATTATAATTTTAGACGTACACAATGATGGGAGACGAAACAACCCCGGGAATAATTCCTTTGACTGTCCGCGAGATCTTCGAGCAGATCGAAAACAGCGACGACCGCACATTCCTGTTGCGCATTGGCTACATCGAGATCTACAACGAGAAGATCTTCGACCTGCTGGACGAGAAGAAGGCCGAGTGCACAAAGATTCACGAGCCAACACCTGGTGAAGTGAACGTGAATCAGCGAGAACTCGTAGCCAACAGTGAAGAACAAATTATCAACTATTACGAGCGGGGCAACAAGGTCCGCCGCACCGGAGAGACAAACATGAACGAACGATCCAGCCGATCACACACAATTTTCCGTATATGGATCGAAAGCCGCGTTGTTGGGAGCCCGGACGAAGACGCCACTCAAGTTTCACACATCAGTCTAGTCGATCTCGCTGGTAGTGAACGCGCAAATCAAACTCGCGCTGAAGGTGATCGGCTCAAAGAGGGTGGACACATCAATAAATCTTTGCTTTCGTTAGGCAACGTCATTCGTTTGCTCAGCGATGATGCGGTGCCGTCCTACATCAACTACCGTGACTCTAAACTCACGAGAATCCTGTCAGCATCGCTCGGAGGTAACTCAATGACCTCCATCATTTGCACAATTACTCCGGCCGCCCTTGACGAAACTTTCTCGACACTTGTGTAAGTTTTTGTGTGCACTTAGGCACTGGATAGCTGTCATTAATATTTATTCACAGATTCGCACAAAACGCAAAGAAAATAAAGAACGAGCCAAAAGTCAACGAGGTAATGAGCGACACTGTTCTGATGCGTCGCATGCAGAAAGAGATACAGTCACTGAAGAATGAACTCGACAGCGAGAAATCGAGAAATACAGAGGTAAGTCGAGTTAACTTGCGCAGTTTCACTCTAAGTCACGTTATTTTGTCTTTTAGCTCCAGCAAATCCAGAGCCTCAAAGACCAGATCCAAGAACGAGAAGGTCAGTTCCTCCATTCTCACAACATGACCGTCCACCACAAGCAGATCGACGTTCACCGCAGACGCACATGGGCACCATCGACTCACGACGTCGTTGCTCCAAAGCCTTTGCCACCGTTGACTCGACTCAAATTGATTCCACCGTTTCTCGTTCCAACTTCTTTCCGTGATGCAGCGGAAGTCGAGAGGTTGAGTGACGAGTTTGATGACGAACACTTCATGCCAGGCGAACAAATGAATCTTGATCGCACTTTGAGCCCCGGTGAACGCACCACAGAAGCACTGTCGGGCCTGATTTTGACGCCTCGTGAGATGAAACGATTGACGCATCTCGAAGACTCTCCAAACCCGTTGAAACTCAGCACCAACGAAGGCTTGCAAGCACGAATCAAGTTCCTAGAAGAAGAAATTCAAGAGCTGAATGACTTCAAGAAGGTTGAAAACTCCGTCGGTGAAGACCACAAGAAGCTGGTTGGCAAGCTCAACTACGCAAACGATCACATCGCATCACTGGAGTTAAAAATTGAAGAACTACAGAGGCAGCTTGCTGAGAAAGATTGCGGTGTGCAGGTCAAGAATGCCATAGCTGAGCGCGACAAGGCATCGAAGGAGAAAACAGAAGTTTTGAACATTCTTTCTAGCGTCGAGTATGAACACGAGCTGTTTAGAGAACGCGCCAGAAAGCGAGAGGCTGAGCTGGTCAAGACGCTAGACGAAGCCCGTGATGACTCAAAGATCGATGCATTGAATGCGACCATCGCTAATCTCAAAGATAAATTGAAGGCGTCTGAAGAACGCTTGCTCCATTCTTCTCTAAAGCAACCGGAGTTGAAAGACATCGACATGGGCGCTGGTGGTGACTCTGTCGTCGTTGACAAGATTGATGAACTGGAGTCAAAACTGAAGCTAGCCATCGACGAGCTCGACAAGGTGAAGCAAGGACTTCATGTTAAGAAAAACGAGCACTCACAAGTCTTGAACGAGTACAACGAAGTGTCCAGCCAGCTCGTGGAAGCACTCGAAGACAACGACAAGCTGACGGAGATAGTCAAGGACCTCGAAGCCAAGGCAGTCGCCGCTGAAAAGTGCCAGATTCTTGGAGATCTCGTGAATAGCATCTTAAACGAAGAAGATCCACCAGCATTTGAAGCATTCGAAGACGACGAGACTGTTCAAGCGATGATGCTGCTGCGTGAAGGCTACGTCATGATGAAAAATAACGATTCGATGACATTAGAAATGCAAGTCGCACTCGGTTCCCTCCAGACGGAGAACTTACAATTGAAAAGCAAGCTGTACCCGATCCACGAGTCAGCGTCCGAGACTGAGAATGAACTTAAGGACCAAGTCGACTCGTTGGCGCTAGAATTGAACCAAACCAACGCAATGCTTGAGAACGAAACTGCGAAGCAAAATGAACACGAAGAAACTATCGAGAAGTTGAAAGAAGAAATTGAAGCCGCTAACAAGCACAACGCAGGTCTTGAAGCTACGATTGACGCTATGGCGGCGGCTGAGGCAATGGACAATGAAATCAAGGAATGGAATTCGTCAGCAAACGACGTTATACGGAAGCTCAAAGACGATTTGGAAGCAGCCACAAAACGCAATGACGATCTCAAGTCTAAAATGACAGCACTAGAAGCGGAAAATGCTGCACAACTCGAATCAATACAATCAAAGGCCGATGACATCGCAAAACTTGCCGAAGAATTGCAGTCACAACTGGCAGCTAGCACTGACCGCCAGGCTCAATTCGCATCGGACATCGACAACATGACCAAGGATATTGACGAGAAGGTCTCGAAGATCAGCGAGCTGGAAGACGCTATGACATCACAAGAAGCCGAACTCTCATCTGAGATTGCAGAACTCAAGTCTGGCCTTCAATCACTCTTGGCGCTTGGGGAAGAAAACGTTCGCTTGAAGCAGGTCGAGAAAGATCACAAGCGGATGGTCAATGAACTGATCCAGAAGATGTCGGAAATTGAAACGAGATCGGCTGAAGTTCAGGCCGGTGTTGGTCTTGTTGACATCCAAACTCAGAGAATCCACGAGCTCGAGCTGAACGAGGCGAACCTGAAGAAGAAATTCGACGACTTGGAAGCCGGACTTGCTGAACTTACAGAAGCTAATGAGCGCTTGCACACCGAAAACGAGATGCTTGTTGAGAAGATTGAAGTCCTCAAACAGGCCGACGAAGAACATCTTGAGATTAAGGAGCAGAACATCGATTTTGATTTAAAAATCCACGAATTGCAATACGAAGTCGCGGATTTGCAACAGCAACTCGCTGAGAAGTCGGAGGGATCGGTGAGCACCTCAGTAAACACCATAGCCGAGTTTGAGACTCTTGCACAATCAGCACTGGTGGAGCAACAGCTTTCGGAAGCGCTTGAGAAGGTCAATCAAATGACTGAAATAACTTCAGAGCTGGAGAGACTTCAAGACGAGCTGAAGCAGTCGCAACAAGCTTTGGCGAAGTTGTCGTCGATCGAGCGTGATGCTGAAGCACAGAAACAGCTGTTGATTGAGGCTCAAAAGAAAATCACCGAGCTTGAAGCCGAGTTTGGAAATAAACCAGCTGAAGACACCGCAAACAACGACTCAAAGATCGAAAACAACGACTCAAAGATCGAGAACGAAGACTTGAAGGAGACAGAAGAATTAAAGAAGCTGACAGAACAATTGAAGAAGCTGACAGAAGAATTGAAGAACGAGACCGACGAATTGAAGAACGAAATCGACGATCTGAAAAAGACAATCGAAAGTTTGACTTCTGACCACGTCGAAGTCACCAAGAAACTCGACGATGTGCAACGTCAACTCGAGACGAAGGAAGCTTCAATCAACATTCTCGAGTCTTGCCTCAAAGACAAAAACCAGGAGATTGAAGAGTTGGCCAGAGCCGCCAATTCGTCGATGACTAACTCAAAGGAAGTTGACAATCTCAAGAAGCAGCTGGCGGATTCGGAAGAAGAACTTTCGCAGCTTAAAGAAACCGTCGCCGCTTTCGATGCAACAAAATCAGAACTCACCATGCTGAAGGTCGAAAAACTAACTCTGGACGAAGAACACGAAGCGCTTCTTGAAAAATCCAAGGAGTTGATCTACGACTGCAACATGGCCAAAGAAAAATTCAAGAAGTTGGAACAAAGCAACGCAAAGATCGACGCCGAGTTCACAAACTTGCAGTCAAAGCTCGTGATCGCCGACGAAGAAAGAAAAATTCTGGAGCGAAGTTTGAAGGAGAAGACCGACGAGTGCATTGAGATCCAACAAAAAGTCAAGCGCCGTTCTCTCGACACTGACAAGAAGACTCAACAGTTCGAGTTGCAAAAGCAGGAGCTGACACAGCAGATCGGTGCCTTGGAAGCACAAAAACTTCTTGCTGAGCAGCAGGTGTCAAAGGTCCTAGTTGAGAACGAATCGTTGAAGAACCTGGCGAGTGACACCGTCATCAAGCACGAACTGGCATTGGAAATGTGCAAACAGCTCAACTCTGACTATGATTGCATCAAAGCACAGAAAGCAGCATTGGATCTCGAATTGCGCAAAATCAAAACTGAATTGACCAAGTTGTCGGAGCTCCAAATGGAGAACGACCGATTGAAGGTTGAAAGCAGTGACAATGACGTCAAGTTTACGATGCTGGACGAGAAGCACAGTCAGCTGATTGAACATTCCCAGCGCCTCGAGAAGGAAATCAACGAGTTGAAGCTCCAGAAGCCGCAATTAAACGCTGTGATTGAAGAGAAGCAAAGACTTGAGCTAGAGAACGCTGATCTGAATCAGAAGATCATCGATCAAACTACAGAAGTGTTCACTCTCAACCAAAGCATCGCAATTTTCCGCGTCGAGATTGAATCTCTGAAGAAGACCACCAAGAAGATTGTGTCACCAGAAGTCCGCAAGACGAAAAGCAACGACTTGTACGTATCGCAGAACCAGCAATTGGCACTGGAAGGCTTTAAATCAACACCAACTCGCGTTATTGAGCGTACTGTTGAAAGCAAGCACCGCCGCCAGAGCATCCATGATTCGCGTCGACGATTGTCTGACTGGGAAAAATTCACCGACTCCGGCAATCAAACCGAAAACGTAAATGAAATGTGTGCTTGCAACGAGCTGAATGAGAAGTTGGCAGCACTCAGCCGCGAAGTCCGCCTCAAGGACTGCAAGATCAACAACATGGAACGATTGATAAAGCACAATCCGTTGAAGCCCGACTTGGACCAGGCAAAGAAGCTTCTGGCCGACGAACAACGCAAACACGGCTACACCAAGTCGAATCTCGAGTCGCTGAACAGCAAAAATCGTAAGCTTGAGAACAAAATTGAAGTGTTAAGCCAGAATCAAGCCGTTGCTAAAGTCACAGCTGACAAAGCCAACCAAGCAGTCGACAACAGCACTGTTGATAAGGTAAGTTTTGTTTAAAATCACCTGAGAAATGTTTTTTAATTTAAATTTGTTTTAGATTGAATACGAACTCTTGGAGAAGCGACTCAACGAAATGAAGCGCGCAAACCGTCTGCTCGAAGACAAAGTCAAGGAACTCGAGAACAACTCTAAGGAGAACGTGCACAAGAACACCAACATTAGACAAGGCGCCGTCGAGCATGAAAATCAGATGTTGAAGAAGAAGCTTCAGGAGCTCGAAGAGAAGCAGTCGCAGACAGACGACGCCAAAGACTTCGAGAAGATCAAAGCCGAGCACGAAATTCTGAAGAAAAAATACGACACGACTCGTCGTTTGTGCAACCTCCGCAATGACGACATCACTCAGTTGAAGGCCGCTGTGGAAACTCTCAAAGAATACGCCGCTCGAGTCGAGGCCGAGCGCGACAACAAGAAAGAAAACCTGGAGAAGATGTTCATCAAGTACACGACTATGAAGGAACTCTGCCAGTTCCGCCTCGAGAAGATCCACGCTTATCGAGCACGTCTCGGAGAAACCCCAGAAGTAACCACCGCGGAGAATACATCTCAGCCATCAGCTCAACCAGAAAATTAAATTTTGTACAAACTCAGTCATTCGATGATAAGAAATCATTTCCAAGTCAAAATCATATATTTACTTAGAAAATAGCTTCAAACTTAAGTCCACGGATGGACAAACAATAAATGTGGTTATAAATCAAAAATATTCCTTTGCAATCACAAGAGCGAGATTCATAAATTCATTTCAGGCGACACAGCCAACAACTGTCGCTTAAACCACCAAAACTTCGTACTGCTTCGTCGAGATTTCCTTCCCTGCATTGGTGGCATAGCAGACTCGGTGGCTTGGCTGCACCTTTCCGACACTCAAAATCTCGTTGTGCTTGAAGCGACCGATGTAAAGAGTCTCGCCTTGCTCGGAGTGACCGCCTGGAAACGCGTTTTGAGGCACGTGACCGTTTTCAGCCGCCGCCCAGTTGAGTGCGCTGGCGCAAGTGAGAATCTCGAAGTCGGTTTTGACGTTTTCGACGGTGCCCCAAGGAAGGGACAGGATTTGAGTGGCCTGGAAGACTTTTCCTGGTGTCAGTGAGCCGTTGTGCGGGGCCCGACCGATGTACAAGCTTTGTTCGCCAGTCCAACCACCGCGAATTGCTTCTTTTGGGATGTTCGTTCCATCGAAGGGAACCCAAATCGGGATTTCTTCGCGGCAAATTCCTGAAATTGACTGACATTTAGGTTTCAACTTGACAAGCTCCTGACCTTTCTCACTTTTGTTCATAGTTTGGAATGAAACTTAACTCTAAGAAAGCTGAATTATCAAATTTTCCGGTTATTTCGTGAGTTCACACAGCTTATGAATCACGATTTGTTGTTATTTTGTTATTGGGAGAGAAAAAATTGTTTCTCAAAAGCTGTCACACAACGAGTACTTCGTATTTGCTGAACTCGAGTTCCATCTGATTGCCGCCGATCTCAGGCAGGTAGCAAGTTCTGAACGACGGGTGGATTTTTCCGACGATGATGTTGCCTGCGTGGACGTTCCTGCCAATGAACAGCGACTCGCCGTGCTCGGTGTGGCCGGCGACGAACGCGTTTTCTGGAACGTAGCCGTCTTGACAGGCCACCCAGTTGCTGGTCGATCCACCAATCAAGATCTCAAACTCAGTCTTCGCATGTGCGTGAAAGCCCCAAGCGACAAAAAGCGTGTTTTGAGATGGAACAACGCTGCCTGCGACAGGTTTTTTAATTTATTTTCAAGGTCATTGAATAAATCAGAGTTTTAAGACCTGGCGTCAAAGCTCGACGGTGCATGGCACGACCGATGTAAAGCTTCTCGTTTTCTAGTGTTCCAGCTGCGAGTGCACCAGCAGGAATCGAGTTTGCTGGGCATTGCACCCAGAAAGGAATCTCGTCGATGCCGGTTTGATCTTGAAAGAAGATTTTTGTAAGAAAATTTAAGTTTTCTGAATGAAAATTACTCTTGGGATGCATCATGGTGTTATTAATTTGATGAATTTATTGAAACTTCAGTGAACATCTGCAACGCAACAACACTTCAACAGATATTTCGCTTGTGAAAACTCATGATCTTCAAAATGGAACGAGGGTAGGACGCGAGATTCCAACGGTTCTGAAATTGAACTGAAGACAAAA